>PVJI01004099.1:0-113140 GCA_004026765.1 Micronycteris hirsuta
TGTTATTATTATACTTCATAACTCTATTACCTATATTCTTTTTATATATCAAATATAGCATTAAAGTAATAAAGGGTACTTCCTTGACATTATATACTGTGAAATTCTAAGATTATTTCAAATATATAAGCATTTATAAATTTATATATTTCTAAATAGTCTATCGGTTTCTACTACCTATTTGGCAATTAAAAAAGGTCACGGACAAACAATGGGTTTGGAATGTGAGTTACCCAGATCAATAATCAGCTCAAGGAGAGCAGAGATGACCTATGCCTGTTGACTCACCATGTAAACACAAGTCACGGTAATTTACTAACAGCAAGATCTATTTCCTGCTGAGCACTTCCAGCCCGGGCTCCAGAGCTAGACACAGGGGAAAAGGTCAAATGTGCTCACATGGAATCTGTTTCCCTTCCCACTGACTCCTGACCAATGCTTGTTGCAATGTCATCAGAATGAGACACGGAAACTCCTCACCTGTCATAAGCTAGACAGAGCTTTTGAGATGCAAACCATATACATTCTCAGAGGAGAGGATTGAAGGGGAAGGAAAGTCACTTTCAAAGAATCATCCCCCTGCCTTCCTCTATACTCATGCTAAGCACACAGAGCTTTTGCAATCTGCTATGAAAACAGAATTTTAAAATAACCCCTAGTCTGCTCTCTTAAATCAGAATTGAGAGGGAAACGGATTTCTGTAAGGTGAATTTGTTTTCCCAAATTAGTTCCATTCACATACACTCACACCCACACACACACACACACATGCGTGTCCAAAAAATGCAGCCTTCATTAACAGGCCAAATATAGAACAAGCAAGTCCATCCTCAGCAGGACAGAGACATTTGATAATTATGAAGACAGGCTTGAAGCTGCATAAAAATGAAGCTCACAGAAGCCAGCAGATGGCACTTAATCATAATTTTTCCTATGATTTGTATTAATTGTTAAATATTCTTCATTCTGTCCTCCCAATAAAATGAATGACATGGTAATATGGCATAGTAAGTAATGTTTTCCCTTTGCGATATTAAGTGTGCTTGTTAACATAAAATTTCCCCACCTACAACACTAGCCCAAGACCCATTTTTCTCCTGCGTGTATTTATCATATCACAGCATGCATATGCATGCCCATATATC
This sequence comes from Micronycteris hirsuta, assembly GCA_004026765.1. Taxonomy (NCBI): domain Eukaryota; kingdom Metazoa; phylum Chordata; class Mammalia; order Chiroptera; family Phyllostomidae; genus Micronycteris; species Micronycteris hirsuta. The sequence goes on from PVJI01004099.1 coordinate 1,146, forward strand.
TGTGTGCTTCCAAGCGTGCAGCACATTTGATAAATGTATGAAGTAAGAGCTAACACCTCCAGTTATCTCCAGGAGCAAATCCAAATCAAGGGATTGTTGTCCCAAATCAAGGGGCCTCAAACAGTCACATGAAACCATTTAAACCACACTGTCTGCCACAAATAGAAATGTAGAAATACCTCAGGGAGGCCCCTCCGGCAATTTCCTTCAAGGCTTCTATTACAAGCATTAGCAAGGTCAGTGACCCCTTCCAGGAGGTTCCACCTCACCTGCCTATTCATTTCCCGGCCCCTCCCACCGTTCCTCCCTTCACTGTGACTGTCCTCTCCCTCCTTCTCCCCACACTTCCTTCCGCAATGCTGCCCCTGTGTCTGCTGTCTACTTCTCTTTCTCTTTCTGCTTCTCCGGTTTTCTTCCATCTCTCCTCCTCCCCCTTAAGCACTGGCGTCGGCTTCCTAAGTCTTACAGGGACAGATGCTGTACCAGTCAGGGTTCTTGGTTTTTGACACCAGAAATTGACTCTGTTAAGCAGGGGGAAAAAAACGCTGGAAAGCGATCAAGTAGTTCACAGACTCGACAGGAAGCGTGGAGAATCTGGCTCGGCCAAGAGACAAGAACCAAAGGAGACTGGCGCTAGAGAAGACAGCCAAGGTCACACTACTGAAAACCACCCATGTGGGACAGTGCCACCGGCACCATGGCCACCAGCCACACCGCTGCCACTTGACTCTAGTGAAAAAGCTTGCACTCGTTCCGAAGGTTTGCTGCATTCCCTCCAGACCTCCAGCCCAGACTCCTGACTTGCTCTGCAAGAGCGCAGGCGCAGTTCTGGCTCAGACTAAAGCGGGGCGAGGGTGCAAAGCCAGGCGCTGAGTAATCCATCTAGAAAGCAGGAGAAAGCCGATCTCAAGAAACACTGGAGATTAGGAAGTACCCTGTCTCACAGACACCATTCATTTTAAACCCACCTTATTCCTGGTGCACAGATGGGGAAGTCTGTACTTCTGAATGGGAATACTTGGGGAAAAGGAAAGCTATTGGGCAGTATATACAAATCAATTATGCCAAGTCTGGAAAGACCACGTATAAAGTGAAATGTCACTGATGCTATAGCTCTGAACAGTGGACTCAGTTATTTCATACGTACTTGGTCCTAGACGAAGCTAGGAGCTGCCATTGCTAATGTGAACATCCTTTGTTTTCAGGTTCTATTTAGCCAGTTTAAATTCCAGCTCCTAAACCGTATTCCTTTGACCTCCTACATCTTAACCCTTAATGGAACGAGAACAGCTCTGCTTTCCAGGGATGAAATTTGTAACATGATTCCTGGCTTGGTGCAGGGGCCTCTGTCCTCCTCCTGCCAGCTGGTCCCAATTATGAGCTGGTTTGGGAAATTCGAGAGTTGGAGGGTATCTGTGCAGCAGGAGCGTTTTCTAAGCACTTCCCTGAGGATCCCAAGCCCTGCTAGAACTAATGGATTCTTTAATACCTTGAATCATGAGATGACTTTTGCTGGTCTTCCAAAAAAAGGAAATAAACTATATAACTAAGATCCCTCGGTGGCGAGCCTGACAAGCACCGCCAACGCAGAGTGAAAAATGCAGGCAGCTGTCTCCGTCACGTGGGCAGAGCTCCAACTTTGCCCACATCTTCTCGGGCGATTGCCTCACTTTTCCTGTGCTTTCACAGTGGGCCTGTGTTGCTGCAAGTTTTCTCTGTGATAGGTGACACCAGGCCAGTCTTTGGGGAGCTCCGGCCCAGTTTTAAAGGGCCGCACACTTATCTGAGCTCAAGGTTATGGTTTTCCAATTTAATGTTTATTAAGCATCTATTTGACCAAGGCACTGAAGATTCTCAATTCAGAATTTGGTAAGGCTCATGACCTAGAAAGATGGATCTCATCCAACTAGTGGTATTGCAAGGCGGTGGGGGGTGGAAGAGTCAGCCAGCCACTGGCTAGAAAAGGCATTTTGTCCCTGACATTGTTTAGAATTGCCATGGTGCATGGTAATAATACAAACCAGATGGTGTTTAGTTGGTTGTATTACTATTTTTAAACTCTATCAACTAATACACCCTTATTGCCAGCACTCAGGCTGACTTCTCCCGGGGGCCCCCCTTGCCGTACTCCTCTGCTCCCAACCACTCACTGAGCAGGTGCAGGAGAAATTATATTTGAAGCTGTAAATGTCACCGGAAGACAAGTGCCCCCAGCTGAGTGGGCCCGAGTTCCACTGGTTACCCTTGCTCTTTGCGGTGCCTATCTGAGGCACTCCCCTCACCCCGACCCCTTGAGTCACATCATCGGCATTTGTAAGCCAGCTCCTTTTTCCCACTAAGTTATTACTAAATTTCATGTCTTTGGGCCCAAGGGTCCCCATGTGTAGAGGGTGGATAAGAAAAGTCCTTGCTGAGTCCTGGCTGGGACCTTAGTTAGGTTGGTTGGTGATACGCCTGGGTTGTGGGTTTGATCCACAGTCAGGGCACATTGAAGAATCAACAAATGAATGCATAAATAAGTGGGAGAACAAATTCATGTCTCTCTCCCTCTCTCAAATTGATAAATTTTTTAAAAAGTCCTCCCTAGAAGGATCGTTGTTTTAAACATGGAAGAAATGGAAGGATGCAAGTAAAGCACCTGGCACACGGTAAGCACTCCGTACATATGAGCTGCTATTTTATCAGAAGATATAATAACATGGTGCATAATTCCAAGAAACAATTTTTTAAATCTTTCCATAAACTTCAATTAAGCTCATGCATTAGAAAAATCATAAGTGACCAAGAAAGAGGTGACAGAGCCCAGGAGGTGGACAAAGGCTGCACCAGGTCAGCCAAATCGATATAGGTGCAACTCCAAGGGACCCCTGCCTGGGCACTGCTGGCCACACGGACCCAGGAGTGCTCACCAGTGAGAGGCTGTCTTGGGCCCTGTCCTCACTCTGCCGTGACTGTTGATCACCGTCACCCACTGCTGTCTCTTGCCCAAATTATTACACTGATGATTGCCGGATGGTGACTTTCTACTACCCTTATTTCCCTGCATTTATTAGCTGACTTTTTACTATAAGAAATAACATTGTTCACATTTATCTGTTTATATGACTATATCTATATGGACTCAAAGACTTCTATTTTACTCAGTGGTTTGTCATTATTTATTTTGACTCTCAAATTGTCGCCGATTTGGTCATAGAAGCCATGTCAAGACAGTAACTATGTCCTTTTGACACGTTCTCATCATTCTTGGAGAAAACCTTCACATTCTGGTACGATAATGTGTTCCAGGCCCACCTCGTGGTTTCCCTGCCTCAGCCCTGAAATCGGCCGTGTGCTCAAGGAACCAAGGTTCTCTGCGGTGGACAGTGACGTGGGAACGAAGACCTGAGCACTGAGTATACTCATTGCTCACGGATGTCAGTCCTCCTGGGTTCTTTCACTGCACAGAGCTGGAAAATACATACGCGTGCATGTATGCACACACACACACAGAGACACACACACACATCGATTTGCATTTCTCCAGCTGCTTCTCTGTCCATCTGTCACTGACGCCGACGCCATCGTTTACACCAACAGCTCCAGTTCTGGTCCCACCTGTGAAGTTTACTTCCGTTTCCCCAACAGCGGTAAACCTGCCTCCCATCTTCCCAGTCTGCCCGGAGGTGGCCGCTCTCCAGACACCACTGGGTCACACCCCCTGGCTCGTTCCTCCTTGAGCTTGTGCCCTCTGAACTGGGTACCTACCTTGTCCGGGTTTTTTGATGAAGAAAGAAAGCAGGGAAGCCAATAAGTGTTTTTCAAGGACAGGGAGAGAAAACAAGAGAGGGGAATGGAAAGGAAGGGGAGGACAGGAGGAGAATTGGGTTACCTTCTGATTTGCATACTGAATAGAGCACTCCGCAGATTTGTAGAAACAGAACTGAATGGGAACAAGAATGGATTCTCCTCTTACTCATCTTGGCACCCGTTGCCCTAGGTAGCATGCTTTAAGCAAGGCTCTACAGAAACATTTAGAGGAGGAATTGGAAGCAGGGAGGTGCCAAGCAGGAGGGATGGAGACCGGAGCCTTCCCCAGAGGGACACGCCATGGACTAAACTGTGTTTTTAGTAACGGACAGAACAATCAAACTGAAGTGGGTCTTTCTTGTCCTGCAGTCGCGTCCGTAACTGCAGTGGCGTTAGACCCACTGTCCTGTGGAAGGGCAGGAGTCATCCTGACTCCTTGCTCGGCAACAAGTCACTCACAGTCTCTTTCAGTTACATGCATATAGGACAAGTCGGCTCTTTGTCCTGGGAGAAGTTGTGACGGGGTGCTTTTTTCTTTACTGGAATTTTAGACAACGGCACTATTGGCAGTTTTCAGTTATACCTGTGGGTTCGACCAGCCAGCTACTGGGCTCTTTGTACTGTGAGACCCTAAGTTTCTCGATCGTTGACTTCTCCCCTTTCTGGCACAGTCACTCACAGCACCGCAAATGCACGCAATAAACACTTACGGCAAGCTGGCACAGCCAAGCGCCCGTACACAGAGGAAGCTGCCAGTTCAGACAGACCTGGAAAATAAATTCACCACCTGCGGCAGAAACCTCTGCAGAGCTGTTACTCTGTTTTAAGGAAGCCATTTTCTTGTGAAATGGGCCTCACTTTTACTCCACTTTTTAAAACTACGCAACCTTCACATAGTTGTTAGTTATTCTGTTTTAGTGGAGTTATGTTCTGATAAAATGTGCCTCACTTTTACTCCACTTTTTTAAAGTGCTTTTAAATGTACTTCAGAAGCACTCTGAAAACTCCGATCTAGGAGTGGCTGGGTGAAGTATAGCAGGATCCGCGTGCCACATTGCCCCTGAGTGGGCACAAATCTCCGTGAATGTTACAAATGTACCTGAGTACACTGTAACCAAATTTGCAAACAGCTGTGGCGTTCCTAAGCCCACATTCTCTCAGCGAAGTCACTGGAGAAACTAGGGTATATTAACAACTTCAGGGTATATACACGAATCACTTAAAACATGGATTTACCTGTACTGTGGTAAAGAGAAGTTGCCACTTACACACAGTTACCAATGAAGACTTTTATTCAAGCTTAAAGTAAAAAGTAATTTTAGTGAAGGAAAATGAAGTACCAGATAAACTGCAACATACAGCGTCACGATATGATCAGATTCTCTTTTCCCTTCCCCTCTCTCACTCCCTTCCTTCCCCATCTTTCCCACGCAGACCTGACAATCCGGTGCCTCCTATGAGGGAAAGGATTCAAGTTTGTGTCCCAGCTCCCTGAGGTTCCAAGTCAGGAGTATATGGGTGGTGGCATGACTCAGGAGCTAGGCAATACAGTTCCCGTGAGGTTACAGAGCATCTGGCATTCCTAGCCCTCAGTATCAAGATTTACCACATGGCCGGATCTTCATTAAGCCAGACAGGCCCACCGGGTGGCACAGGCTGGTACCAGGGCAGTGGCTGTTTATGTGTGGACAAAAGAGTTGGCTGGGAAGAGCTATAAACCAGTGGTGTTCTGGAGCTGGCTCATACTAGCTAGCAAGAACTGACTGTTAATATTTCAGGAACTCTGTAAGCCAGTTGTTAAGTAGTATAGCCATTTTCAAATATTAAATTATGTAAACTTTCCATTAAACAATTATATACAAACAAAGGTAATCAGTCTTGGCCAGATAGCTCAATTGGTTAGAGCATCATATTGACGCATTAAGGTTGCAGGTTTGATCCCCAGTCAGGGCACATACAGGGAGCAACCAGAGAATGCATAAATAATTGGAACAACAAATTGATGATGTCTCTCTCTCAAATTAAAAAAAAAGAATGTTTAAGATGGCAGCATAGGCAAACACGGTTTGCATCCTCACATAACCACATCAAAATTACAACCAAATTATGGAACCATCACTGAGAACTGTCAGAAATTGAGTTGAATGGAAGTCTCACAGCTATGGAATTAAAGAAACCACATCCGTCCAGACTGGTAGGAGGGGCGGAGATGCAGGATGGGCTGGTCCCATATACAGGTGTGGTGGATAGAAATTCAGGAGGGAGAGTCCCAACCCACATCAGGCCCCCCAGCCCAGGGTTTCAGTGCCAGGAAGATAAGTCCCTGTAACTTCTGGCTGCAAAGACCAGTGGGGATTGAGTCTGTGAAAGAAATTTCTGGAGTCCTAAGCAGTTCCTTTTAACGAACCCACACATGGACTTACTCAGACTCACTTCCTCTGAGTTCCAGCACAGGGGTAGCAGCTTGAAAGGCCCCAGTGGCCCCAGGCCTGAGGCCCGCCTAAAGCACTCCCCTCACCTATTGCTGCAGCCAACCTAGGTTCACAGTTTAGTTTCACCTGGGAGTCTCTAAGCCCTACACAAGTAGCAGCCATCTCAAAATGCTTTATAGCTCAGGCAGGGTGAACCTGGGCAACACACAGGAGGCTGACATTGGCCAGCACCACCCAGGAAACCCCAGGGTCTGCACACTCAGTGGGCAGCTACAGACCACACAGGATCACCACCATCCTGCCCCTGCACAGCTGATCCTCCACAGAGGGCAGAGGTTGGTGGTCAGTGGTCACAGCCAATCCTTGCAGCTGACTGGCCTGTGTGAATTTCTCCCATTGATATGCCAACAGCAACCAAGGCTCAACTACAAGAGGCGGGTATACTCAGCCCACATGAAGGGTGCACCCCGAGTACTCAGCTTGGGTGATAGCGGAGGCTGTGCCACTGGACCCTACAGGACACCTACTACATTAGGCCACACTACCAAGACACAGAGTCAAAGCAGCTCTACCTAATACATAGAAACAAACACAGGGAGGCTGCCAAGACAAGGAGACAAAGAAACATGGCCCATGTGAAAGAACAGATCAAAACTCCAGAAAAAGAGCTAAATGAAATGGAGATAAAGAATCTATCAGATGCAGAGGTCAAAACACTGGTTATAAGGAAGCTCAAGGAACTTAGTAAGGATCTCAACAGCATAAAAAAGGTCCAGTCAGAAATAAAGGACACACTAATTGAAATAAAGAGCAATTTACAGGAAAACAACAGTAGAATGAATGAAGCTGAGAATCAAATCAATGATTTGGAACATAAGGAAACAAAAAGCAACCAATCAGAACAAGAAGAAAAAAGGATCCAAAATAAAGAGGATAATGTAATTAGCCTCTGGGACAACTTCTAGCACTCCAACATTCACATCATAGGAATGCCAGAAGGAGAAGAGAAAGAGCAAGAAATTGGAAATCTATTTGAAAAAATAATGAAAGAAAACTTCCCTAATTTGGTGAAGGAAATAGACATGCAAGTCCAGGAAGCACAGAGAGTCCCAAGATGGATGCAAAGAGGCCCACCACAAGACACATCATAATTGAAATGCCAAAGGTTAAAGGTAAAGAGAGAATCTTAAAAGCAGCAAGAGAAAAGAAGTTAGTTACCTGCAGGGGAGTTCCCATAAGACTGTCAGCTGATTTCTCAAAACAAACTCTGCAGGCTAGAAGGGATTGGCAAGAAATATTCAAGGTCATGAAAAGCAGGAATCTACAGCCAAGATTGCTCTACCCAGCAAAGATATCACCTAAAATTGAAGGGCAGATAAAGAGCCTCCCAGACAAGGAAAAACCAAAGGAGTTCATCATCATCAAATCATTATTATATGAAATGCTAAAGGGACTTAAGAAAAAGAAGATCAGAAATATGAACAATAAAATGGCAATAAATACAGATCTATCAACAATTGAATCTAAAAAACAAACTAAGCAAACAAGAAGAACAGAGTCAGAATCCTGGATACAGAGAGTGTTTTGATGGTTGCTAGATGGGAGAGAGGAGTGGGGGAATGGGTGAAGAGGCGAGGAAATTAAGAAGTACAAGTATGTAGTTACAGAATAGCCATAGGTATATAAAGTACAATACAGGAAATGGGGTAGCTAAAGAACTTACACGCATGACCCATGGACATGAACAATGGTGGGGGGATTGCCAGAGAGAGTGGGAGGTGCTGGGTGAATGGGAGCTAATGGGGGAAAATTGGGACAACTGTAATAGCATAATCAATAAGATAGAATTAAAAATGAAATCAATTTTAAAAAGGTAATCAATACTCAAAACTCATCACTTACTAATTAATTTACCACTGTTTACTATTATCTAAGTTCTTGAGGTTATTTACATCTATTGTATCTGAATGGTAACAGCTTTATGCATAAAGGTGAGCTACTATGCATTCCTAACTCTGCTTCAGTGATGTCACACTGGAAACTTGAAACCACTCACAGAGGGAGAATTTACACCACAGGAATGGGCAAACTATTAATCTGAGCTTCCCTCTAAGCCCATAACTCCCAGGGGAGCCAGTTATTAAACATTTAGCAGCATACCCCTTGACTAATCTTTGAGACTTATTCCTTCATTCCCTCTTTCCTGGCTGAGAAGAGTTAGGCTGTGATGTCCTCGTGACCAAGCACACACTGAAGGATCTGGAGCAGTAGACTCAGAACTACCTTAATTCTCCTGGTTTGAATGATTCTGGAATTGCTTCAACTTCATGAAATTCTTAACTGCCACCGAAATGATTCAACTGCTATTAAGTTTTTGATCCAGCTTTGCTTCTACCGACTTTCTAAGTCTCCTTGAGGCAGTATTATTCCTCAGCCCAAATCTCTGCTGTTGTGTGTCCATGAGATGCCCAACATCCCTTGAGGAAGCAACAGAATTGAGGGATCCCAGGAGATTTCTGAGCAGTCCTGGCCATTGAGTTGAGAATATCCACCATTAAGCATAATTCTGGTGAGTGGGCCAGTCCTCAGAAAGACGCTATCACAAGACAAGGCAGGCCACCCTAGATAGAACCTGCTACTGTTACATGAGGGGGAGACTTTGCACAACTTCCATGTTTTAAACATGACCCATGTTGGCTCAGTGAGCTTACTAAAGAGGACTGAACAGGACTGGGCAGCTGTTTGCACTCTAGGATCCCTGCACACAAAATGTTGGTTACTGATTTGGAAGGTGAAATGCCGGCTTCTTCATATGGACTTCCAGCTATTACCAACATATGGGATCCTGAACGATACCCTCTGGGAACCAGCTGTGCCCATTAATTGCATCTTCAACTGTTGAGGGAGACAGGCTACTTCGACAGGGGAAGGAAGGAAGGAAGGAAGGAAGGAAGGAAGGAAGGAAGGAAGGAAGGAAGGAAGGAAATTAGAAAATTAGAAAGGAGTACCAAACATTCCCTGAGGGAATATTTCTACAGTATCCTCCTTCAACAGTATCTTCCATCTCAATTCACAGTAGGCTTGGGGCTTGGGGCTTGGTATTATTCTTGACTCCTTTCTTTCTCTCCCAACCCAAATTCAGTCCATCACTACCCACAATTTCAAAATAAAGCCATAATTCAAACTCTTCTTCACCACTTACCACTGCCACCACCAAATCCAAGCCACCATTATCTCTGTCCTACATGGTCACGAAAGCCTGTTTCTGCCTTTACCTTCTCTGCTTTGAACTGAGCGATCTTATTACGTCACAAGCGAAAAGACGATATTCTTCAGCTCAGAGTCTTCTAGTGGCTCCCATCTCATCCAGAATGGAAGTCAAAGTCCTTTCGCTGACCTTCGAGGCCCTGCTGACTGGACCCCCATCCTCTTTAACACCCATTCTAGCTGCATCCCTCTTGTTCTCTCCGTCTCAGCTGTGTTTGCCTCTGTATTCTTAACTCTCCCAGATGCACTCCCGCTTCAGAGCCTGCGGAGTCACCGCCGTTCCCCCAGGGCACCGTTTCCCAGGGAGCCACATGGCTAACTCCCCACTGTGCTTGGTTCTTGGCTCAAAAATTATCTTCTCAGTGAGCCTTCCTTGGCAAGCCTAACCAAACCTTCCCCATCCCCCTTGCTTCATACTCCTCTTTTCTACTTTCTTTTCGGCTTTTATTCATATTTGTGTATTTTTTTAATTGATGTTCTCTTCCACTAGCCTGCGGGTTCATGAGAGCACAGATTTTTGTTTTGTTCACTTTCCAGATTCTAGAACAGTGCTTTGTGGGTGGAGAGAAGGCAGGAAGGGAGGCGTGCTGGTGGGAGAAAAGGAACTGGAAACTTTAAAAGAGAAAGAAATGAGGAAGGGAAGCAGAGAAGAGACACGGAGGAAGAGAGGGAGCAAGGGAGAGTGGCCTCCATTCCTGAGTGTGACGGTGGCATGATAGCCCTGGTGGAAAACCTGTCCTTCCCTGCCCGACTCTCTTTCCCCCATCGTCCTCAGGCTGCACAGGGACCTGGCTGGGAAGGAGAGGTTCATCTAGCGGCGCACATCAGAGCCGGACTACCCTTGCCAGAATCTCACACTTTGTATCCCAGGTTCAAATTTGAGCCAAGGCATACTTCCAAGGGAAAAACAACACAGCGCTTTATCTTGATGTAGCTCTTCCGCTTGGTAATTTCAAAGCAGCTTTATAAACAAGCACTGTCATTGTGAAAAGAGAGGAAATGGAAGGGAACTAGTAACATTTAGGTGACCAATAGCAAAGTCACTGAATTAACATTATAGTGACATACAACAGGTGATTGCGTAATGATGTGGAAGCAGGAGCAGGCTTCAACGGCATCAAATTAAGAGTATAACTTGGAAGAAATAGAATATAAAATTTTCCACATCAAAATGGAAGCCAACAGGGATTTAAGGAGTTAGGAAATAAAACTAGATTTATAACAAATTAGAGACAACAAAGTTTAAAAGTTGTTAGGATACTAAGAATGGATTTGCCTTTTAAAGAGTTTGGGACAGTTTCATCATTTTCCAGGGCCGCAGGTTTTCTGTGCCGGGCGGGCGATTTTTCCTGAGCCAGCTTGGTATATAGTTGTCTAATGAAGGGGCTTTGCAGACAAGCCTTTTGGCCGAGACCAAGGGAAGCAGGTGACTTTGTGTTTCTGAAGTCCCAGTGCCTCAGTACAAAGGGACAGGCTTCTGTGTCCCTGGGACACTGATGATGCCAAGAGCGGTGGTGTCACAGAGCAGGAGCTCCCTGAGCACGGGATGTTCCGGAAGCTTATGGATCAGAGTGTACGGTAGCCTCACATTTACTTCAACCCATGTCCTCTCTGAACCACTTTCAGCCTCTCATATGTGTTCATTTAGAAAAACTGAGGTAACTCAAGAAGTAATTTCTCACGTATTAGTTAGGACTGGGCTTGGCAGCAGGTGGTTGAATTCTCCTTACCCCTCTTTCCTGCCAGAAAAAAAAAAAGTGGCTTAAACAACACAGAAGTTTACTTCTCTTTCATATACACATGAACAAATAGTTCAGAGACTGTAAAGTGTTCCACAGTATCAGGAACTCAGGTTCCTTTCCCTTAATTTTTTGCCTTGCATAATCTTCAGTTCCTAAATCATCTCGGAGTCCAAAATGGCTGCTTTAGCTCCAGCCGTCATTCCAGTCGGGTGAAAGAAGAAAAGGACAAAGAGAAAGGAACACCTCCTTCCCTTTAAGAGCATTTGCTAGAAGTTGCTCACACTATCATTTATATCCAATTGACTGAACCTAAAACGGAGTCGGAAAGACTGGGAAGCGAAGTCTTCCCAGAGCATACACTGGCTAAATACTAAAGGTGTCAATACTATGAAATAGAGGGCGGACAAATGTTTTGAGACAATTGTGAGTTTCTGCCACAATTTACCCCTTTGACCTTCCAAAAATATATGTGTACCCTTCTTCCCCCTCACAGGACACATTCCCTCCCCAAAGGAGGAATCCCCAAATCTTAATAAGGAACCGCTTCCAGTTCAAATTCAAGATCTCTGGGTGATGTGTAGTCTCCCTGTTTGAGTCCAGATTGAGTCCACAGTCTTGCAAACCACAAACGAAGAGACTAATTATCTGCCCCTGCCAAGCTGCGCATACAGTGATGGAATAAGAAGAGGAAAGCCACAATGAAAACTTCCATTCAGAAAACGGGAAACCCCCAGAAGGCACAATCCACAGCAATGATCAAATCCTGCTGAGCAGGAATAGAGGAGACTGTCTTCTCAAATAGAGGGTGTCAGCCGGCTGTCCTCTGGGAGGTGCTTCTGTGTCCATTATCCTGCATGGGCCTCCGTAGCTGAGCCAGGAAGGGCCAGAATGCCCTTCGGGGGGTGCACAGCTTTCAGAGTCTGTTTCTGGCTGATGCAAATTTGGAGGCACAGGGGCTGCTTTAGGCATGAAGAGCCACAGGCTTTAGCAGGTTCGGCTTATGGTTTCTTCGGCAATGCAATTCCCAGAACCTCAGTGGGCAACTCTTCTGTTTGTCTTCTATCACTTCCATCACAAGTAAGAACAATCAACGACCTTGTCTGAAAATAATTTTAAACTTGAAGACTCAGGTCTTTCACTTACAAACCTTTGTCCTCTGCTACCCTTCACCCTGCTTTAATGGCAGTTAGTTAAGGCTATCTAAAACAATACATTCTGGATGGAAAATAACATCTTTAATTGGATAACTGCTAAGTTGTCATCAACTGTCCAGCAGAGAAGTTTTAATGGCACTTACCTGAATGGAACTTTCTGTAGCTTTAGCGCTGCTGCCTAGGACGGTACCTTTTGGGGACTCAGAACATTTATACTTTTCACATTTAAGTTCCCGAACCACAGCACTTGCTGGTCAAGTCAGAGGGCAGGCCAGAGGCAGAAAGCATGTGTCCCCCGCCACTTCCCACAATTTCTCAGAAATTGGGTAGACTTAGCCTAGAATCCCATTGCTCAAGGATTTTAGGATTGTGCAATGACACTTTCCCACCTCACCCTCAACCCAGGTACTGATTTATGTTTTAGCTAAGGTAGCAGAACTGCTGCCAAAAGTAGACCTAAGAATTTAACCATGCTGATACAAAAGACGTGTATTCACTCCCCTTTCATGTGACCGTCCAGGATGGTGCCCCAGAGCCTGGGGGCCCAGACCACTTGAGGCTGCATCTTCATAAACCAAGCAGCCACGCTGGTGCAGAGGCCAGGGCCCCTTGCCTAGACCTGTGCAGAGGTGTTGACGTCATCTCGCTGCAATTTCCACAGAAGGAAAACAAACTTTGCGAGGTGCTCAAAACCCAGTTTTCAATGAACAGAGTTGTGTGTGTGTGGCAATAGGGCATCTGTAGTACAGATGTTCATTCTCTAACTGAGAGATCGGCTTCCCTCACCCCCCAATCTGAACCCACGGGCCCAGGGCGCTTCTATGAACTTTGCACAAACCTGAATTTGAATACCCCCACTACCATTATATACTACCTGTGTGACTTTGGAAAAATGAATTACTCTTTCTGAGCCTCAGTTTTCATAACTGTAGACTACAGACTTAAAAAAACACAAACCTACCTATATTGTGCACACATGATTTTATGTACATTTACTATATATTTAATTTATTTACATTTATGAATATTTTAAAATTATATATATACAATGTTTGGCACTTAGTATGTATTTAATAAATGGTAGCTCTACTTATCTGAGGCATATGCAGTTCGGATGTTGGTACTTGGATTGGAATTTGGATGGATCTGGGTTTGGATCCTCACTCTGCCCACTGCTGGCTTTGTGACCATGGCAAACTCTCTCCTTGCCAGTTTCCCCACTGGTTAACTGGGGACCATAACGCCTGTCTTAGAGCGTGGTTGTGAGGGTTCTACACAAAAGCACAATTAGCACATGGCATGACAATTAGTACATCACAGTCATTCAAGGTGCGGTTATTGTTTTGTAAATTTTGTATTAATTTCCTATTAAGGAGGTTCAACTAAGTTTGGAAAATACGAAAAGTTAGGCAGGAGAAAATAAAAATGGACTGAATTCCACTACCCGGGATGACACTGTCAGTATTGTATCTCAATGATCTCATTACAGTCGCCCTTTGTCTATCAGGCTAGGATTCGTAAGGTTGTGGCCTACAGGGACCCTTTGATTCTATACATAGGCAGTCCCCCACTTTGTGTTATGAAAGGGAAGCCAGAGGTCTCTACCAGTCTGGAAATAGAAACAAAAGGGCCCACTTTGAGACATTGGGTTTCAAGGGAAGAGAGGGAAGCTCTTCCTAAATTAGTCTGGATTTGCTGCCACCTTGGAAAGAACAGAACCCTGGGGGACAGGAGGCACTGGGACCCATCCAGGGGCGTGGGTGAGTCTAGGGTTACTGGGGATGCTGGGCCAATTGACAATCTCGCCTCCGGCCGGCTCTGCTGGGGAACATCCAGTGCTCGTTCCAGTCAATAGGGTATTCTAGTCACAGCGGGGTTGTGAGATTTGGCAAAGAGCACGAAGCAAGAAATGCAGACAGAGACACTTAAAACTTGCAGCTTGGCACAGGGTAGAAATATAACCGCAATCTCTGGATACACATATTCTGACATACCCAGTTGAACTGGAACAAAGATCAAAAATTTAAAGCGGGCAGCTACCATCAGGATTTATTTCTTCCCCAATGGGCTGTGTAGAATTGGCACTCAAGGACTATTTTTTATAATAATCAGTGATAATCTGATAACAGCATAACAGACCAGTTTGTCATTTTTAATTTCTATACCTTCCCTTCCTATTATCACTGCCTAGACATTCTGCATTAGCCTTTAAAATGTAAATTTACCTACAGCTGTTCATTCTGCCTATTCTAATGCCTGTCAGAGATGAAAGGAAGCTACACCAAGGCAAGTCTGAGATCTGCGTCTCAATCAGGAAAATCTTCCGTGGAACCTTGCACTACTCAAGCAAGAGAGATCTGAGCTCTTGATACAGTTAGAAAATGTGACCTACTTTAAAACCCAGCAGTGTGTGTGATGAAATGAAAGTGAATTGTTTTGCTGAAATCTGACACTAAAAATAGGGCACCGGATCCTTCCCCTGCTGGAAAAAAAAAAAAGAGGCATTAAAATGAGTGTGTGTCTGTATGTCTGGGAATATGTCTCCATAGCAACCATTGTCCCACCTCTCCTATCAACAGCATTACCCCTCTCTACAGAAAGAGGTCATATGAACGCCTTTTCCAGTGCCCCTCCCACTCCCTTACTCCATGAAATCTAATTAAAGAGTGAAATGAATTTTAGTGATGGTTCTAGAGGCTGGGAGAAGTCCAAGGGGCGGGTGGAAGGGGGTGTTGAGGGAGGATCTCCAGTTCGGGGTTGAGGGGGGAACAGGGAGTCCTGCCCTTCCACACTGGAGCAGCAGCACGCAACTCTGTTCTCATTTTTTTAAAAGAGCCGCAGCTCCCACACTGAGGAGCTGCAAGGGAGCGATAAACCTGCCACGCAACGATGTTATTACTTTAATGGATACAGGACCGGTTGAGCACTTTATTTCCACCAGGGCTTTTTACATTGTATCTTCTTCCCTTTACACAACATCCAGTTTTCCTCAGACACCCCCTCCCCTTTATTAAGGAACTTGTCCCCATTTCCAGTCCCACTGGGTTAGGGGGGAGAAGAAAGCATTACTTGAGGTAATAGGTCTGTCTCTGGAATGAGGTGTGTGAGACAATCACACTTGTGAACAAGCCCCACCCCCAGGCTGAAGCACCCCTTTTGTGTAGATTGGAAGCCTGAAAAGAATGGGGGGTGCGGGCTGGGATGGCAGGGGTTGTGCAGAAGACCCTCAGGGTTTTCTTTTTTTTTTAGCATCTGCTGGAAACCTCCCTTCTTCCTTTCAGCAGCTGCCCCGTGTCCTGCTCCATTCCCCGCCCCCGCCCCTGTAGTGTCCAGTCAGCAGTGGCCTCGGGCACTCCCTCTCCCTCCACTCCGGCCACCCCTGCCCTTGGCTGTCTGAGCATCTGTTCCTCATTCCTGCATCCAAATGTGTTCTCCAGGTTGGTTGGCTATCAGTCTGGCTGGGAGCTGCAGAGGGCCCCGCTGGAGCAGAGCTGTCTGCACATGAGGATGGAGTCAGGTCTGGGCGTGCCTGCTGGCAGGCAGGAGAGGGGCCTTCTGAGAAAGAGGGGAGAGTCTGTCACACGCAGTCTCCAGCCTGTGCCCTGGCTCAGCGGCGGGGTGGGGGGGGCAGTGAGAAGAGCAGCACAGTGTTTGTCACGCAGACCTGTCTCCATGGGCCTCTCACACGTGAAAGGTGAAAGCCATGCTTCACCAGGACGGGGTGGCAGGGCACAGAGTAGGCTGGCATGAAGCAGCCGCTGTGTGATGCTGGGCATCTGCAGAGGATGGCACCAGCTGCAGCAACTGCAGTAGTAGCTGTCACCTCACCTGCCAACCCCGCGGCTTCAGGAGAAGGCACCTCCCTGGAGAGGGACGGACAACCAGCCTCTCCCGGGTGGGCAGTGCACCTCCAGCTAGTGTGGTGGGGGCTTCCCTTTTGCCAGCCAGTGGGGAGAATGAGGGCTCCTGGCTTGCCAAATACCCCAGAAGCCTCTTAGAAAAACGCAGGGAAGCTCTACAAGAATGGGTCCGGCTCAAGCCAGGGAAATCCCTGTGACTGTAGTTTTCTGCCAGGCTGGTGTGCCTTAGAGCACATGACTTTTACAAAATACAGTCACGAGAACTAATATTTACTGAGCGCTCACTCTCAGCCAGGAATTTTTCTAAACGCTACACACATACTAACTCATTCAGACTTACAATTGCCTATGAAATAGACACCATTTCACAGGTGAAGTAAGAATACGCTCAAGGATCTATAACTAGACAAGCGGCAAAGTCAGGGCCAGAGGCAGGAGGCCAGCCCGCAGCCGCTCCCAGCAGGGTGTGCACACGCACGGCTCAGCACCCATCTCCCGACCTCGTCAGATCGCCTTCCTTTGTCCGGCATGCTTAGGACTTTCTGGAATATCAATATCATTACATAAATATTATGATACCATTAAAAGCATATTTAAATGAGAAAAAAAAAAGAAGTCGCGGCTAAACCCACCACCCTAAAGCAGCCCATTTTCCACAGGCCTGCTTCTCCAGTGCGTGCACGCACGTATTTCACATGGTGGACACGTGAGTCTGGTTCCTGGGTGTCTTTCAGGGTGACATTCTATTACAAAGGCATTTCCATACGGGGATTTTAATTGCTGCATAGCATTTCTTCTAACTGATGCACCGTGGCTGACCTCGCCAGTCCCCTATTTTGGACAGTTGGATTGTTTCTAGCTGGTTACCACTTCAAAAGAAAAAAAACAAAGAAAACAATCTTTGTTTCCATTTTTTCCTTTTATTGAATATTTTGACTGTGTCCAGAGGACAGCTGCTTGACCTGTGCAGTTGGAGCCATGTCGATAACCTGTGGCCTACATCAAGGTTCCCTCACAGGCTGGAAGTGTGTCAGCTGGAAGGGCTGCAGCAGGTGCTATTCTTTACTGAAGGACTTGGGAGGAGTGAAAGGCTGGATGGAATTCCCTGGAAATGCTACTGCCGATGTGCAGGCTGAGGACCAGACTCACAGAAGTGACATTTTTAACATGATAACAGCCCACTGGTCACAGCCCCAAAGGCCAGGGCTCCTTAACCCATAGGGTACAGGCGTGTGACTCAAAGCTCTCCGCAGCAGAAGAGCTGCCCCTGTTCACCTGCCAAGGGCCAGGAGGACATGTGTGAATTTGCAAGAGATGTGAATTATATCGCCCCCTAACCTCTGCTGTTCATGTTCCTAGCCTCAGACAAAGACTTGTAGAACTCTGCATCACCACCAGCTGCATTCCCAGCTCCACCTGGGCTCAGCCCTCTGGACTAGTGGGAAGAATCTCAGAATCTGGCATGTGCTTCCGCCAGACGACTCTACTTAAACCCTGGTAAAAATGAGCCATGTCCCCTTGTCTTAAAAGCTCAGGGCTGGGTGCTAAACCAGCCCAGAGAAGAAAAGGGGCCCCTACAGCGAGGCAAAGACAAGGAGACACTGCCGTCAGGTGCTGGCCCCTACGCTTGCACGACTCTGAGGATGCTGCTTCCTTAAGCCTGGCGTCCTGGGCCTCGTCCATGCCTGTCCCGGGGCCTGGTTCTGCCCGAAAGTCACAGCAAGGCTCTGGCTTGATCTCTGCTGCCCTTCTCAAGCCCACCTCCCATCTTATTAGATGCCGAATTACTAGCTAAACCTGGGCTCCCGATACTGGCAGGTAAAAAAAAGTCCCATGCACTAAAAGGCAGCCGTGATGCAAGGGACAGAATGAGCCTTTCCACGGCCAGTTTGGAGGTGTCAGCGCACGGACGCCAACCAACTGCCGCCCGGGCTTGCCGACAAACGAGAGGGCCAGACGACCCAGGCCACAACTTCAGTCGGGACTGGCACGCGTGTTTTCAAGCTTGCTGAGAGAATTAACATTCAACAGCTGTGCGTACTCACACTGCCGCATGCGTATTACACAGTATTATCAGACGTTCTCCTACGCAGAGCAGCCGTCTGGGCCCACTGGGTGATTCACAAGGTTCCAACACAACAGAAAGGGAGCTATCAAGCCTTTGGTGATGAGAGGCATTGTAGCACATGGCAACAGAGGAAGATAGACCAGGTACCGTATTTTGCCATGTATAATGCACACTTTGGTGCCCAAACTTTTGACGGAAAAATAAGGATGCGCATTAGACATGGGTATAAGGAGTACATGCCATGGGTATAATAATGGGCACAATAATCCCGTGTACAATGCGCACAAAAGCGTGGGTGCGCGTATGCATGGCAAAATAAGGTGTCTAGTTTTCAGGCTGGATCAAGAAAAGCTTTGACAGAATGAGACGTGATTTTCTTTTATCTGAAGTGGTGCAGGTCTAAGGACCTCGGTGCAATTTCTTCAGTGTATGACACAATGCTACAAGTACTCCGCCCCTGAACAGCTGGGAAAGAGAGAGATGTGAGAAATGAGAAGGGAGCCAGGTGAGTTCACGCTTGAATAATAGATTCTCTGGGCAACGAAACCACAGAGAGGGCGAGAGCTGCCCCGGGTCCGGAAGGAACAGGCGCCTCTCCCTGGGGTCCCCAGCAGCTGAGATCCCCTCCTCGCCACCCTGACCACCTGCTCCCCGGAGCAGGGCCCTTCAGAGGGCGCCCACCGTCTGAGCCAGCAGCCTCCGGGCGGGAGGTGTGTGCACCGCTCCACAGGGGCACAGAGAAAACGTTAGAGTCATCTTTGACAATGGTTTGGCCTCTGCCTTGGTTTTGCTATTGAAAGGGTATTATAATGCACATCATATAGTGATACAGCAGTGATGAGTACTCATTTTAACAAAGACTGTCAAAAATATACCAATGTGTTGCAAGATCAAAAATGTCTGGAAGCCCCTGGTCTAAGTCAGAAGACGGATCCCTTCGGCCTGACGTTCGGGGCTCTCTGTAATTTACCTATTCAGCCTCCTCTCTCACTATTTCACTTCTCAGACCACCCACTGCAATAAAATAGAACCAGTCATCAGAGAGCCCTGGTTTGGTTTTGTTTTGTTTTGTTTTGTTTTTTAACAATTTCTTGCTTCTGTATCTTGGCTCATGGAATACTGCAAATGAGATTGTGTTTACCCAGATATGCTGAGCCTCCAACCACTTTAGTAGCAGAAATTCCAGTCCTTTCCAGGATATCCCTCCCTAATTAAGCTCTCCGAGGGTAACTACCACATTTGTAATTCTCGGTGAAATACAGCCCTACTACTGTCTGCTGGGGAGAGATGGTGACTCAGATGTAATCACATCTCACGGACAAACACTACAGCTACTGCCTCTCCCACTCACGGCTTCCCCCACGGCCTCACAGACTAGAGACCATCAACACGACAGGAATTATTACTACGGCACTGCAAAGTAAAAGTGATTCCAGGAGGTGCAATATGGGGACTCAGAGAACACTTCCCCCCTCTGTAATTCACTCAGTCAGGGTCCTCCCAGAGCAAAGCTGCAAAGGGAGGGGCCAAGATGCTGTGCGTGTCTCTGCAGCCTGTGCCCAGGAGATCAAGCCTTCATCTACACCTTCATCTTCACCTTTTCCACGGCACCCCCACCCCCGCCCGCAGATTGCATTTTCCAAACACAGCAGCCAGAGGAGCTCCCATCTACCGTGATCTTCTGATAATGTGACGTTGACACTCCTCCCACTCAGTGGTGAGGTCAAAGCTGCCCCCACCCCCCACCCTTTAGGCTTGGGTAGATCTCCGTGACTGCTTCCATCGATAGAGCATGGCAGAAGTAATGCGACTTCCGAGGTTAGGCCATAAAAATGCACAAATTCTACAAAGATCTCCCCGGGTCCTTCTTTATTATCTGTGGCACCTACCACACCAGATGAGCTGTGTAACTGTGGGCAAGCTGCCTAAGTTCTTCGAACCTCCATTTCCTCATCCACAGAATAGGGATAATACTGATGCCTACTTCGTGAGGACGAAATGAGGCAATCTATGCGAGTGCTTAGTGTGCTGCCTGGCATATAGTAAGCGCTTATGGCTCGCAATTATTATCCGCACCTGGCATACAGTGGGTGGCCAGTTCACATTTGTCCATTGATTAATCAAGGCATGCTCTACACAGACTGAAAAGATGAAGATCCAGTTCTTATCCCAGGCAGAGAAGGTTCTCCGCGACCAGGCTCTGTCCGTGTCTCCAGCCTTCTCTGCGTCAGCTGCCTTGGGCACACAGCCCATGATGCCCCTGCCCCCACACCTCCCACCACTGTGCCCCCTGCCCCAGTCTTCCCTGAGTTTTCCCTCAAGCTCCACATTGCCTCCTGGCAGTTCCTCTTGCAGGTCCCTCTTCCTTAAGGATTCCCTTCACCTCCTCATGCCCCCTTCAACTCATTTTATGGCTTCAGTTTGCAGCTTTTAGGGTGGCCCTCTGGAAGCCTCTCCTGACCTCAAGATTAAGTAAAGTCCCCCTCCCTGCTTACCCTATCACGGCAGTAGCTCATCCTATGGCAATCGCCTGCTCATTTCTCTGTCTTCCCCCATCACCCAAAAGCTCTTGGAAGGCAGGATCTTCGTCCTGTTGACAATTGCATTCCCAGTGGTTAGGAGAGTCTAACCAATAGTAGTTACTTAGTAAACACCTGTTGAACAAATTGTTGCAAATGAGTAACAACACTAAAACATTAAAGAAAGGTTACATAATGTTTAGCACGATCACTTTAAGAGAGCTGTATAATACATTTTGAAAAGATTTCCATCAAAACAGTTTCATATAAAATCTTGGCACTTAATGGAGCAAATTTTAGTTATCTGGAAATATAATTTGCTTGCAATGCTTTAAAAGAAGATGGTAACTAAGTGAGAATGTTATTCTCTGATTTTTCACTGGATTCTCAAATAGATAAGCTCTTGGGAGGATGGGGGTGGAGTGGGAAGAAGAGACCACGTAACTTCCACAGTGACTCAAAAACTTAGTTGCACAATGAATATCTGATGGCAGACTGTAGAAGTTTTACGCTGAAAGGGACCTTGATGACTGACTGAAGACTGTTGGATTGAAAACTGAACTGCTGGTGACCCTGGGGAGTGGACCGCAACGCAGCGGCCACTGGCCAGGAGAGGAAGGGAATACCTCTGCTGCTCCAAGGGTCTGGCCCTGGTGTCTGTACGACTGGCTTTCCAGGAACCCTAGCTGTCCCTGCCAAGACTGCATTTTCTGATTTAACTACTAAGGCTTTTTGTATGGAACAAGGAAATATCTGCTATATTTTGTGCAAATCTGATTAGCACAGCATTCTGTATTATTCATTCGCAAGGAAAGCACACCCTACCTAAGCTGGGGAAACACCCAAAATTTCCATTGCGGTAAGATCCACCAGGGTGAGGCTAACAGTGATTTCTAACATAACCGAAGCCACTTTTCATTCCCACAGGAGGATTCTACCACTCAAGTCCCCACCTCGGTCATGTGGCCAGAACCTGCAGGAGCACTGCATGCCATGACCTGTGCTTCCCCGTACATGGCCTTTCTGTTATAAAAAACCCAAGACTATGACGTAATGGCAACAATCTTGAGAAAGCTGCCCGAGTCTCCTTCCTGCCTGGGAAAGTCTTCCTCTGGACAGGATGGGACATGCTGGTCTGGGAGATCCTCGCTTACATTTTTCTGCTACTACCCAGAATAATATGGAGATAGGTGTGTCCACTCAGAGACTATGCCTTTCCCTCTTTCTTTCTTTTTTCTTTTTTTCCCTTTCCTCTTCCTTCCTTTCCTTTCCTTCTCTCTCTCTCTCTCTCTCTCTCTCTCTCTCTCTCTCTCTCTCTTTCTTCTTTCCTGTCTTGGTCCCCTCTACTCAGTCCCTTTCTTCCCTGTGTTTACATACATCTATATGTACCTTTAATAATACTTATAACATTATAACGTAGCACTGGCCAGGTAGCTTTGTGGGTTAGAGCACGATCCCGATATGCCAAGGTTGTGTGTTCGACCCTTCGTCAGGGCACATACAGGAAACAGCTGATGAATGCAGAAATTAGTGGATTAACACATCAACATCTGTCTGTCTGTCTGTCTCTCTCTCTTCTCCCTCTAAAATAAATTTTAAAAAATCATTACAATGTAATTGCTGGCTTGTATATTCGTCTCCTCTTTTAGACTCTGATCTCCCAGATTCACTCCTATTCCTTGACTCTCATGGCATGAATGCTGTTCCCACATGTCCCATGGAGAATGTGGGGTAGAGCCTTGCTATCCAAAGTGTGGCCTGAGGACCTGCAGCATCAGCATCACTTGAAAGCTAATTAGCAGTGCAGACTCTTAGACTCCGCCCCCAGTCAATTTAATCCTAATCTGCATTTTGGTAGGATCCCCAGGTGGTCCTGTATGCACATTCCTATCTGAGGAGCCCTAGGTGAGAGGCTAACACAGGTGGGTGGTGAGCGTGTGTTTGTGTGGGTGTTCACACACTTTGCATGGGTGTGACCACCCTTGAAGGAGGCCCTGATTGGGAGCCTCTGGGAGCATCCCCTCTGATCACTCAGCCTGGCTCTAGTCTCACCTACAGCTCTCCCCCGGGGGGGATGGCTTGTGTGGGAAGGAGAGGAAAATGAACCTGCTGGCAGGGCTCCATTCAGAGCACTGGAATACCTGCTACTTCCTCGGGGCAAATCTGATTGCCACAGCCAAACTGGCATGGCGAAATCCCTAGCATAGGGAAGCTTTCTATATTCCTACTGACCACCTACTTCTTGCAAGGCAGACTTCCATCAGTTAGTCCATCCGCTTATTGGTGAAGACTAGTCTTGGCATTGGATGAAAATTACCAATGGGCAAAGTCCTGAAAGTTCTCTAGGATTGTAACTGGGAGACCAACCCACTGTGTCACTACATAATCAGGCTTCGCTGGGCAATTCCTGGGCTTTCCCAAAGCTTGCTCACAAAGGACAATGAACCTGTTCATGACCATTACAATTGACTTCAGATTGTTTTCAAAGAAAATTCTGGGTCTTCCCTCAGATGCTGACTCCACTTGAGTAGCTTTTAACTGTATGTCTATTAACAGACTGAACTGAGACCTTTCTCTTCCAGTTAAAAGGACCGGGATGGAGTGGGAGACCATGTCCACTCCACATCTGGTCAACCTGTCAAATCCGCTTGCTCCTGCCCTAGGTGAGTCATCTGAAAGAAGAAACACTGAAATTCTTAATTTTTGACTTTGGCAAATGAAGATCCTTATATGAAACCAAAACTTCACCATTTCTGCTGTTATTGCAATGAGCCAGGCCATCGGAAAAGAGATTTTTATAAAGGTGTCAGACCTTCAGGCATCTTTAGCCTTCCAACCAACTCTTCCAACGTCCCCCTAATCCTCCAAGGAACTAACTACAGGGGCTCTTCCTAATCCTCCTTAATCTGCTTGGAGAAACTACTCCAGATCACAGTGGTTTCGATCTCTATCCTTATTGAGACCGGCGCCCCACCCCCTCTGCTACAAAGCAGTCCCTGGTGTCCTAAGCCAGTTCAAACAGTGCGGATCTCCAGTGAACCTCAACGGGTTCCTGTCTCTGAATCCACTCCCTTTTCGTTTGGGCCCTTTGAGAGATACTCAGCCTTTTCTCCTTAGCTCCCTCTGCTCTTACTCATTTATTAGGCTGGGACTTCTCAGAAGAATATCATGCTAGCATTTCTTTCTCCTAAAAGGGGGAAATAATTCTAGAATTTAACAGTAACCATCAACATAGCTAATCAGGTAAGTTAAGTGACCTTTCAACATCTTTTATTTGCTCCATAGCTGGATCTGGGAGTGCTAATCACATGCCCCCATTGGAGGATCAGCTGCCATCATCTTTACGGGAAAAATCTTCATTGATATGGGCAGGTTCCATAGCACACCTTCGATCGAGATTTATATAGGTCCCTCAAAACCCGTTCCCAAACCAGTCAAAACCCAATAAGTAAAGAAGCCACTCAAGAGGCAAAGTCCACAACAGAATGAGACTCAGGGCCCTGTTGTCCCTTGCGCTCCCCCCTGTGATCCTCCTGTCCAGGACCTCCCAGCAATAATCAACGTGGTCACCCATGGCGCCCTGCTGTCCCTAACCCTCACACACTGCTACCCTCCCTCCCAACTGAAGTGAATTATTTACTGTACTTGATGTATGCAGTGCATTCTTTAGCAGTCCAGTTGATGAAGCTAATCAATATGTTTTTGCCTTCACTTGGGAAGGAAAACAATTCATTTAGACAGTAATGCCTTGGGTTTTACTGAGAACCGTTCTTATTTCTCACAAATCCGAAGGGTGATCTGAATGATACAATGTTCCCTAGGGGTTCTACTTTGCTACATGGAGAAGATTTGTATTTTTACTGTTCCTGCCACGTCTCCTCACAAGAAAACGTCTCCTCCCCACTTGCTAAAGCTTTCAGCCTTAAGGGGCATAACATCATCCCAGAAAAACTGCAGTCTGTGCAAACCCCAAGTTCAATATTTAAGGCAACTGATATCAGAACACGGTCTGCACCTAGATTCAGATGGGTTCACAGTGTCCTAAGTTTCTCCCAACTCAAAACCAAGTATCAACTGTGAGATTTTCGGGGCTAATTGGTCACTGACAAAATTGGCTTTTAAATCTCTCCCTTATGGTCAAACCTCTGTGTGTTTTACTAAAGGACAACAACCCTGACCCAATTTTATGGGAAGAAATTTGCCTTTTAAATCCTTAAAGGAGGCTTTAATAAGCCCACCTGTCCCTGGGTATCCCAATGATGAGGTTCTTTTTTTGTACATGAAAAGGGAGGGAGTATCCTTGGGGTACTCACCCAAACACTTGGGGACCACCATCGGCCCTTAGGGTATTATAGCCAGCCACTGAACCCGGTGGCACAGAGTATGTCCTTTGCCTTGGAACCATTACTGCCACTGCCCCTTTGGCTAAGGCCGCCGAGGAAATCTTTTGGGACCCCCTTTAACCATCACTGTGCCCCGCGTGGTAGGAGCCCTCCTGAATTCTCATTATACTGGACACTTTCCAGTCAGCTGCCTCACATATCTATGAAACCTTTTTGCGACTGCTCCTCACATAACTCTTTCACAATGTATTAACATTAACCCCGCCACTCTTCCGTCCTGTTACTGACAACGCCCCTTAGGACGGTTTGACCCCGACAAATCACCTCCTGACCCCGCCAGACGATCTGCCGGAACTCCTCTGAGGAACAACACTTCTCATGGTTCACTGATGGCTCTTACATAAAGGGCTGGCTCTTACAATGGCAGATACTGGGCTGCACAGGCCACGTCAACACCCTTGGATGTAACTGAAGCAGCATCATGGCTGTTGGGCCTGCACCTTCGCCAAGGGCAAAACTGCTAGCATTTATACCGATGGTTGAAGTGCTTTTGCAGTAGCTCATGATTTCAGAATGTCGTGGCAGCATCGTGGCTTCTCTTACCTCCAGTGGAAATCACATTTAAAATGGCCAGTATGCTCAGGAATTATTGGATACTATATTTTTACCTGCTGCTTTAACCCTCTGGAAACTAAGGGAGCTCACCTTCCTGACACTTCTGCAAGGAAGGGCACCCTTAAAGGAGCCAACGGCAGCCAAACCTTTGTCATGGTCAAAGGGATGGTTCCCAAATGATAACTCAGAAAAACTGTCTAGAGAAGCCCAACAATTGGCCTCAGAAAAGGAAAACAAGATTGGAAACCCAACAATTGTTGGTTTGATAAAAACAAGAAAGCTTTGGTTCAGGCCAAGTAACAACTCAGTCTCACTGGAGACTCTAAAACATCACTGCCAAGTACTGTACATGCATCCAGCCGTTGGTCCATGGACAGAACGACAGCATTTGTGAATCTGTATCTGCGGGGAAGTATTAGGGCGGCTGTCGAAAGCACCTACCTCACTGGTCCCACTTGTCCAAAGCACAACCCAGGGAAGTGTGTTCACACTGCTCCATACCCTTTAAACTGCCAAATGGACCATGCTGAGCTTTAGCAAATGGATTTCATACCGTTTCCCCCAACTTGTGGATACAAATATGCGTTAGTCATGGTCTGGATGTGTTCTCACTGGACTGAAGCTTTCCCTTGTAGACAGGCCACTGTCTCTTCTGTGGCTAAGGTCCTTTGGAAAAGATTACCCCTTCCTTGAGAACACCTCTCAAACTTGAAAGCAACTGGGGAACCCACTGTGCCAGCCGGGTGTTTTGACAAGTCTACGTGGTTTGGCCGGTTTTGCACCTTCATTGGGTTTTATACTTTCATTGCGCTTACTGTCCTTAATCCTCAGGTTTAGTCAAATGCACTGAAGGCATTATTAAGACTCAACTGGAAAATTTTGTAGAAACCCAACATATACCTTGGCCAAAAGCTCTGCCACGGGTCCTTCTAAATCTCACATCCACCCCATCTGGCTCTCATAAACTCCCCCCTTTGAGACAGTCACAGGGCGCCCGATGCACCTGGCCCTGCGTCCTGATCCAGAGCTGATTAAAGATGTACTTCAATACTGTAAAGGCCTCACTGTCTCTGCCAAAATTAACCACATTCTGGTAGAGTGAGCTTTTCACAGTGTACTCCATGAAGATGAAGACCTTAAGCAAAACACTTTGCAACCTGGAGATTTCATCTACTGGAAAACACACTTCTAGAAAGACTCCTCAACCGCACCAGAGAGGCCCTATCAGGTTTGCTAACCAACCCTCACCGCCAAACTCCAGGAGAGAGGCTCCTGGACTCACCTGACATGCACAAAGAAAGCAGCTAAGCCTGACTGGACCTGCGCACCATCTGGTGACCCGAAGGTGAAGACTTCCCTGAACTGAAGCAGATGACATCTAACGAGACACCTTTCCCCACATGTTCAGACCAGGCCCATCACAAGGTTTAAAATCTAGAGAAGTCTCTCTTCCTCCTGCACTGTTAACTGACTAGATTCTTATCCAAATTCATAGTCTCTGAATTTGCAAACTGTGGGCTATGTTCTTGGGGTAACAATACTGTTGATTTGCTTCATGTTTTATTCCTGCATTGTCTTCCCAAAGCACTTAATCCTTTCAGACCTGAGTTCACCTTTGCTAAGATACATGCTTTAGATGGGAAATGCCTGACAGAGCTCCCTCCCATCCTCTTGTTACTCGAATGTGACCACAACAGGCTTCCAACCTGTGCACTTGCCCTTCGAAGAGGCACACAGCACCCAGAAAAGGTCCTTCCTGGTGGCATTGAGGGACAAAAGGTCGCTGAATCCAGAAACACCAGACTCTTGATCATCAATGCTTTTGGAGAAAGACCTTGATCAAAAGGGGGAAATGTAAAATAAACAAACAGAAACCCCATTTTAAAAGGAGCTGAGAGGCTGGAAGGGAGAACTCTTATGCACATGTCACTCAACACACACTACTGACCCCGCCAGGAAAAGACGACCTTGCATCTGCAGCAAAGGGTGATACCACTTGACCACCTCAGCAGGAGGAAGAAATAATTCCTCCTTGCCCAGGAATAGCTCGGCCAATGGGAGACTGCCATGACTCAGCCAATGAGAAGCCTCTATACTTCAAACTTTTGGTTTCTCCCAATGAACTCTTGGTTTCTTCCGAAAAACTCTTGGTTTACATCAGCCCCTCCAAAGTCCATAAAAGAGCATTCCTTTCCTTTGTTTTTCTGGTTTTGGGTGTGGTTTGGCATTAGACGACAGGTCCCAAATTGCAGTTCTTTGTTCTTCTTGAATAAACCTATTTTGCTGGAGAACTACCTGGCTGTCTATTTGTTTAAGGTCAACACATTTTGTTTAATTTTAAATTAAAAAATTTAATTAAGTAGCACAGGAGATAAGAAAGCCTCTAGGTTTTCCTTGCTGGAAAAGGTGACTGACCCTCACATTGGGGGATTTATAAACCAGGTTAGTCTTGCTAAACCTCCCTACCAGATGCTGTGAAGGTGAAGCCAGGTGGGCTGTAAGTCACATCATTTTACCCAGGCTGGACGGTCCACTTGCCAAGGGGACTGCCAGGCCTTTGCATTCTTGACCAACCAGCCCAGGCCTTTCAGGAAATCTCTCTGCCTGCCTTGAAGCTTCAGAAAAGAGAGGTGGCCAAGGTCCGTGCAGCATGGCTTCCTCACACAGGAGAGCCCAGGGAAAGTGAAGCCAGAGAAGCTCCTTACGCCAAAGGCAAGATGGTTTCTGCAACTGGTGACAATGGCAGTAACATTTTCCAGGAAGCCGCTCTAACTCAGCGGTGGCCAAAGCTTGGGGAGTGCTGGCTGCCCGGAAGCAGAGCACTCCGAGGGTGCGAGGGTGCGGCCAAGGCTAATGCCTGGAGGTGCTGGCCTGGCAGCTGGAGGCTATTAAAATGTGGCAAAGGCTCCCTCCTTTGTTCTCAGGCTCAGTGTGAAGTGGATGAGCCCCTCAGGCATGGAGTTAAGTTCCAGGAACAGGGACTCAGGACTATTCAGAGGAATCCTGACTCAAACACAGGAAGACATTTTTAAAAAACGTATGTATTGAAGTAACAGACTTCTTAAAAAGCATCCACAATTCCACCCTCCCCCTCAAGCACATTCACTGTTTTCATTTTTCCATGTTCTCCTCCATAACTAATGCAATTTTTATTGCTCTTTTAGTCATGCCTAGATTTCTCTTGTCTCCTCCCCACTTCTAAAGGCAGCTCTACCCAAATTATTGTCATTTTCAGTTTTCTGGGATTAGTGAGAGAAGGGCAAGTTTCCTTCATTCTCTGTGTCTCTTGGCTCTCCACCCCCCCCCCAACACACACACACGCGCACACACACACACTTGCCTCCCTCTCTACAAGTGCCCTCCTTTCTGTTGGTGTGTTTCACTAACTCACTCTTTGATGGGAAAGGCACTAGTGAGGAACAGAAACATGCTTTTTTAGCCTCATGCCCATTTTCGCCTTCATTCTGCCTATAGCGTCACCACTGCGGAAGGACGGATGGAAGCCACTGAGCTCCCGAAGCCCGGGGCTGGCCATGCTGTCCTGTGGTCGGTATCACCCTTCTGCTTTCCCTGCTCCCGAGTTCTCCTCCTCTCCACTGAAAACAGCTCTCAGAAACGTCACTTACATTAAGTGACTCAGGGAAGGGTTTCCTAAAGGATTTTTAGTGCATGCATGCCATCATAATGCGTTCCATTTTTTACAACAGTCAAAGTTTTCCAGTCGTGACTTTGGCATGCCTCGCAGGGACAGGGAAGAGTCGGGGACCTTAGTCCTTTCCTACGCCTCTAAGCCAGCACCACTCGGGTTCTTGCACAAAGCAGGACTGTGACACAGGACTCGGGCTTTTCCCAGAAACTTCTGTCTCCCATCTCCTGCGTCACGGACTCTGACTTGAAAACTTCCTTCAGCCCAGATGGCCCTCATGATCCTCTGGCTGCCGGTTGCAGCCTTGCTGCACACCTGGGTCTCCTGCACATCCGAACCTAACTCTAATTCCTGGGTGCTCGCTCGCCTAGGTTTTCTGTTCAGGTGTTCCTTCTCACGATCAGGCTAGCTGGCATGACTTAGCAGAAAATATGCAAACCTTTTCCCCCAGAAATGCGCAGTGAGAATGCAGGTCTCAGGTTAGAACTCACTCTCCACCCACAAAGTCTGGGCTAACATTCGGTGTCCTGGGTCTCTGTCCTGAAAGGTATAATTTTTAATTGCTAGGTTTTCTCCTTTTTAGTGAAAATGACTATGGACTAGATAAGTTCAGGGACTTGAAAACCAGTATTAGGAAGGTGAAATAATAGTGTATCTTGAAGTCAGAGAAGCCTGCGATTGGATCCTGACAGTGCACATATTAAACTTTATACACTTGAAAAATGTGCTGTTCTTTCAGCCTCGAGTTCTGCATCTGTAAGAGCGGTTTGATCTGACCACCTCCTGGGTTTGCTCTGGCATTAAGTGAGATAATATGTGTAAAACTCTTAGCACACTGCTTAGGTCGCAGACAATCCTTTACAATTTTATTCTGAAAATTACTCATTAACAATAACTGAGAATTTACTATTTTATTAGTACACTAATTTGTATCAGTTAGTATAAATTAGTATACACTTGATGTCAAATAACAAACACCCCAACCCAAATGGCTTAAAAATTAAGAAAAAAATTTCTACATAACATTCATCTCCAAGGAGGGGAAGGAGGTTCACGGTTGATAAATTCAATGGATCAACGATGTCACCAAGGACCCTTGTGATTTTCATTGTTGAGCCCCACCATTCTTGGCCTCATGCACAGGCCGGCTCTCTTCCTATCTATAACTTGGCTCACACACAGCCATCCTCACAACCAAGGACAAGAGCATCCAAGAAAGAAGACACCATGTGTGCATGTGGGCTAAGTTGTTTTTAAGATAAAAGAGACTTTTTCCATTTCTGGCCATGAAACTGTAACTTATATTGGAATTGCCTTCCTGCCAATGAAGAACCACGGAACTGAACAAAAAATATATATATTTATTTTAAAAAACCTGTTTTCCAGTGTGTACACAGGAAGCGCGGGGGCGGGGGAGGGGGGGCCAGGGAGATAACCCCTACAATTGCCCCGGCTTTCTTCCTGGAGACGTTTCTGGATCACAGAGCAGGAGGGGACCAAAGCAGAGCAGGGCAGCTCTCTGAGCTTCAGAGACAGATATCAGAGCCTGAGGACGTGGAAATCGGGAGGGGGAGTACTGGACAGACAAGAGCTGCACAGAGAAAGATCGCCAGCATCTGTTTAAGGGGAACCTTTGAGTCTTTGGTTGAATATTAAGCCGCGTACGCTGAGAGTAAAACTGCACACGGCCGGACAGTCAAACAGCTCTTGACACTGCACAATTCCCCGTGTTCACACGGGAGCGACAGCTGTTCGTGTCGGAGCCAGCCGGAGTGGAGAGTCTTCTCGGGATACCTGCGCAGTATTCAGAAAGGACACCGAGGGTCACGCCTTAGTAGAAGGGCTAAACGAACCCAAGAATAAAGGCTACTGCCTTAACAAATGTTTTTTTTTCAAATCATCAAAAAATCAAGCTGTTTTTATTATTTATACAAATCTGTCTCATGCAATATTTAGACATGCTTGTACTAAAAAATTGCTCATTGTTTGTGGTTCAAGATGAACTGTGTGTTCTGTGCTTTTATTTGCTAAGCATGGCAGCCCTAGAGAAATGTGCTGTAGTTATGGGAGAGATCGATATGGAGGGAGGCTGGGGGAAGGCGACACAGAGGCTTCCTCTGGGCTGCCTCTGTGTTCTTCTGGAAGTCTAAAATCACTTCAAAATAGGCTTAGGCGTAGTTTAAAAGGATTTTTTAAAAGACTTTATTTATTTTTATAGACAATGGAAGGGAGGGAGAAAGAGAGGGAGAGAAACAGCAAGGTGTGGTTGCCTCTCGCACACCCCCCACTGGGAACCTGGCCCACAACCCAGGCATGTGCCCTGACTGGGAATTGAACCGGCGACCTTTTGGTTTGTAGGCCTGCACTCAATCCACTGAGCTACACCAACCAGGGCTAAAAAGATTTTCATGACAAGAAAATGTTAACTGGGGGAAAAGCAGAGAACAGAGCAGAGTATTCATTATGATATCATCTATGTATTTTTTTAGAAATGAAATGTATCCTGAAAGGGTAAAAAACACTAAAAGGAAATAAATAAATGTTAATGGTGCTTATTGGTAGATGATTACATTCTATGCTGTTTTTTTCTTTTTTATACTTTTCAGATTCCCAAGTTGTGTATAATAAGCACACGACTTTTAATAATAAACAATTTTAAAGTAGTTCTAAAAAATGAAGCTGATCTGTAGGTAAATTAACTGCCTGACCATACCAAGCCTAGCACTTTTTAAAGGAAGACAACAAAAGTAAATAAATCAATAAGTCAAATAGAGGAAGACAAAAAATCCAGACACTCAGCAATATAATCACCCAATGACTCATGTCCAATAGTTACCGAATACACAGAGAAAGCAGAGAAACACGACTCTCAACCAGAAGAAAAATCAGTGAATAGAAACAGACTTAACAGTGTCACTCATGGTGAAATTTTTTAAAAAAAGGAATTTAAACAGCTATTATAAATATGCCTAAGAATGCAAACAAAACATGAAGACAACGAAAACATAAATGAAAACTACAAAAATAATGGAATGGAACTTCTAGAACTGAAAATACAATATCTGAAATGAAAATCCACTGACTGGACTTACCAGCATAATCAACACGGCAGAAGAAAAAACCAATAAACTTGAAGACAGCAATGGAAGTATCCAAACTGAAGCACAAACAGAAAAATAATTTTCAAACAATGGACAGAGCACAGTGACCTATGTAATCATATCAAGTGATTAACACACATATAATTGGAACGCAGAAAGACAAACAGGGTAGTGGGGCCAAAATATTTTTGAAGAAATAGTGGCCAAAATATTTTTAAATTCAATGAAAATTAAAAACTATAGATCTTAACATTTTAATAAACCCCAGATAAGACAGACACAAAGTAATCACAGCAAAACAGCAATCATAAAATTGCTGAAACCAGTGATAAAGATGAAACCTGAAAAGCAGTCAGAAATAGAGATACGTTATATACAAGAGAACAACGAAGAGTAGTAACCGCCTTCTTGTCAAAAACACTGCGGGCAGAAGACAAGGCAACGACAGCTTTGACGCACTGGGAGGAGAAGAAACGTTACAGCGTAGAATTCTCTGTCCAGGGGAAATAGTATCCTTCAAGCATGAAGACAAAATAAATATATTTTAGGCAAACAAAAGCAGAAGTACACTATAAGAAATGTTAAGTAAGTTTTTTAAGTGGAAGGAAAATAATGCCAGATGGAAATTGGGAACCACACATAAAAATGAAAAGCTCCAGAAATGTAAGCATGAGGATTAACATGAGAAATTTTTTCTTATTCTAAAATTCCTTGAAAAGATAATTGACTGTTTAAAGAAAAAACAACAATAACGTAGTCTGAGATTTATGGCACGTACAGAAGAACAGCGATGGAAACAGCACGGAGAAGGAGAAGGGGAAACAGGAGTGAAGTGGGGTCGGGCTCTGACACGCCCACAAAGCGACCCTGACAAGTCAGGGACACAGACTGCAAACACAAAAACTACCTTTAAAAATAATAGCAAACAGAGCTAACAGTCAAAAGAAGAGACAAAATGGAATGCTAAAAAACAAAACCCAATTCAGATAAAAAAGTAGAAAAGGAAAAGAACTGATGAGACGAACCAAACAAACAGCAGGATCACAGCATCTCAGTCGTAAGGCAGATTCTCAGGATGAGGAAGCAAAGCCCAGCTCTATACCGTCTACTAACCCTGCCCTTTAAATACAAAGTCACAGACAGGTATACACCGTCTACTAACCCTGCCCTTTAAATACAAAGTCACAGACAGGTATACACCGTCTACTAACCCTGCCCTTTAAATACAAAGTCACAGACAGGTAAAGGTTAACAATGAAAAGAGATGTACCATGCAAACATGAATCTGGAAGAAATCTCTGCAAAACATATATCTGGTAAAGGATTTGTATTCAAAATATATATTGAGCTTATAACTCATTAATAAGAAGAAAAACAACTCAAAAATGAGCAAAATAGAGCTGACCCTTGAACAACACAGGTTTGAGTTGCATGGGTCCACTTATATGCAGACTTTTTCCAAGAAACACTGCAAATGTATTTAATTTCCCTATGATTTTCTTAGTAACACTTTCTTTTCTCTAGCTTTATTATAAGAATACATTATATAACACATATAACGTACAAAATATTGTTAGGCCATTGTTTATGTAATCAGCAAGGCATCCAGTCAATGGTACGGTATTAGCAGTTAAGTTTCGGAGAAGTCCAAAGTTATAGGTGGATTTTTAACTGTACATGAGTCAGTACCCCAACCCCATGCTGTTCAACAGTCAACTGCATTTGAATAGACACTCACCAAAGAAGACACACAGATAGTAAGTAAGCTCATAAACATGTACTCCACGTAAATAGTCACTAGGAAAATACAAATTAAAATCACAGTGAGATTCTACCACAGACCCACCAGAATAGCTTAAATTAAAAATGTCTGACAAGACCAAGAGTTGACAAGGGTATAGAGGAACTGAAACTCTCACGTGCCAAGTAACTTTGGAATGCAGGTGTGGCGGTGCCCTATAAACTTAAACATAAACCCAACATATGATCCACTAATAAACTTCCAGGTAACAGAAATGAAAACATGCCACACAAACACTGTCTTGAAAATGTGCACATACCTTTATTCGTAACAGACAAAAACTGGGATGAACCCAGATGTGCATCAGCGGGGGCATGGGTAAATACGTGGCGTTCTAGCTGCGTAATGGAATACTGGTCCACAACAACAAGGAACGAACTGCTGATACCTAAACACGCTCGCACCTCGCAGCACTGTGCTGTGTGAAAGAAGCCAGGCATATGAAACTGTATCTGTATGAATCAATTCACACGGAATTTCAGAAAAGACCAAAACGATAGGGACAGACAGTGCAGATCAGTGGTTGCCAAGGACTGGGGTGGAGGGAGGGCACTGACTGCAAAGGAGCCCGGGGACCTCTGGGGAGAAATGGAATGTCCTTTATCATGATGGTGGGGGTGGTTGTATGACGGTCAAGATTTGTAAAAACTCATCAAACTGCACACTTAAGTTGGCGAATTTTATTATATGTAAATGATACCTGAGTAAAGCTTAAAAACAAGAATAAAAAGAACAAAAACAAGAAAAAAAAGTAATCATAAGAAAGCTGGAGTGGCTATATTAACACAAGAAAGAGAAGATCTTTCTAAGAACCTCTCCCAGAAGACCTCCCCTCACATCTCATTGGCCAGAATTCTTTACGTGTTCATGCCTAAACCAATCTCTGACAGGGGAGTATTTGAGTTTAGCGTTTTAGAGAGCTCCCACTGCAGAGCAGTCAGGTATTACTCTTTGGGGGGGGGGTTGTTGAGGATGGAGCCAGCTCCCCTCCCCACCCGTGAGGCACAAGGCGGGTGGTGCCCTCACCAACAGTGAGGGTCTGTTGTGAGGGTGGCTGTAGCAGCTGTCGAAGTAAGGGCCCACATTTCAGTGACCTGACACCATCAAAGCTCACTGCTCCCCAGCATTACAGACCAGGGTGGGAGTGCCTGGCTGCGGGCAGCCTTCCTTCTGGTTGAGATTCAGGGGCTACTGTTTCTTCCTCATCTTGCGGCTCTGTCATCTTAGGCCTGTGCTTCCAACTAGCAGACGGGGGAAGAGAGTCTGAAGAAGCCATGTAACTGCGTTTTAACCTGCCCCCCTCAGAATCATACGGGTCATTTCTGCTCGCTCTCACTGGCAGGACCCAGTCATGCAGCCACATCTAGATGGACTTCCACACTGTGGCGCGGGCACACTGTGGTTGGCAGCTGGTTGCTGCCACGGTGGAGGGGCGGACACTCACGGTCGAGTGATGAACCAAAAGCTTCCGCCGCAGAAATGTTATTTACCCTTTCTCGATTACTCCCAAAACAGCACTTTGCTGTCAATATTAAAATTGTCCCCATTTTACAAACGTGGCTGTTGAGACCCAGCGAGGGGAACTGACATGCGTCAGCCAGGTCGGATGGCTCTTGTAAGCGGCAGAGCGTGACTGTTCGTTTACACCATGTGACTAATATGAGTTTCCAAGCCTTTATTCTAAAAGGCCTGAAGAAAAGTATCACCACTTCTTTCCTCATCATTTGGCTTTCGGAGCTTCTGGCTCAAGTGAGTGTCAGAAGGAAAACTTCGGAGGACGGCCATGCAGACGAGGAGCAGTGTCTGCCTTCCACTCACCAAGTTCCCTTTTGTCACGGGATCGAGGACCATGGAAACCCTCACCAGCCCTGCTTTCTGCAGCAATGTTGACCCACGTCTGGGCAAATAAGAAAGCTGGGTATGAGTATGTCTGTTCAAATAAATCCTAAGTCTCTCATTTTGCAGGAATGAGTAGTTCCCATGACTCACACAACACCTTCCCCCCAAAATAGGTTGTTTCACTGGGTTTTTATATTTTATGTTGCCATGCAGTGAGGAGTGGCAATTTTGCTTTGTTTTGATCATAATCTTTGACCATCCCTGGCATTCTATTATCACACATGTGCCCAAGACTGAGGCAGAGGGGCGGTCCAGAGGGAGGAGGGGCGCAAGGGGAGTGCCTGACGAGGGTTTTTCCAGTTTATTAAGGCAATAGCACCATGCATACCTTGTTTTTTAATTAAAAACAAGCCCCACTTTCCCTATAGCTGCCACTATCAGATGAACAGGTTGGAGAAGAGAATGCTCAGTCCATTCGGATTCAAAACCCCTGGCACGCTGCCTGAAGATGTGTTTACCGGGGTGAATTTCTTCTAGGAGAGAGAGTCTCATTCAAGCCATTCACCTCTTTAATCAGAGCTCAGGAACTTTCCAAGTTAATTTTTTAAAGCAATTTTCGGCTGGAAATTCAGCTCGGAGGTGGTCATACCCTCCATTTGAAGTGCGAATAATTCACATTATAACTCCAGCTGGCTCCCTTGTCTGCACTTTACATACTTTGTGAAATCATTTTAATATTCTACAATCACTTTAATATACTGTGTAATCTTTGACAAGTTACTTAGGCTTTCTGGTCCTTAGCTGCCTCATTTGTAAAATGAAGGGGCTGGACGAGGTAAGTGGCTTTAAATTATTTTTCCCCAAATAAAATTTTACATAGCATTCCATTCGATAAGAGAGATGAAACTACACTAGTTGAACGTGGAACATTCACTGAACAGGCCTATTTGTCAAGTGCTGTGCTGGATGCTGGGATACCCAGCCGAGTGGAGCGCAGCCTCTCCTATCGCTCTAGTGGGGGGTACAGTCACAGCTGGAGATACACCAGGGCATTTGGGGGAAACCAGCCTGAAGCAAGAGGGGGGCTATCAGAGGAGTGATGAGTAGCTGTAGCAGACGCCCCCTCTCCATGCGTCTCCCTGAAGCCACGGAGGGCCATCCCATGCAGGCTGCCAGTGGCCCGCCTCACACACCCACCTGCCTGCATCAGCACTCTAGACTAGGACAGGAGCACCCAGAGGTTCGGAGCACCTTCCACACAGGGGCCCAGGTGGTACCCACTCGGTAACACACGCTTATCATCGACCTTCTCCTGTTTCCCGACTTGTTCCCCTCACCCCCTCTGCACTGCTTTCTCAGATCACTTTCCAGATCATGACTCACACCCAAGTCAGTGCACCGGGTCTGCTTGCAGGGCAACCTAACCCAGGGGAGTGGCCACCGGAAGAAATGTGAAAGGCATTGCAGAGGGACGCCATGGTGGCAGTAAACGCTCCGAAGTGAGAAAGAGCAGCATGGAGGGAACGCTCTTTTCAGGGCTGGCTGGACCACCATCGCGTCTGAGCCGTTGACTGCACAGCTTCCGGGGTAGACTGTCACCCATGTGCCCAGGATGCTCTCAGATCACTGCAACCCCCTGACCACCATGTGCTCAGAGAGAGCACGCGGCGTCCGATGTGTGCTCACCAGTGCGGACAGATGAATAGTACACCGGGGCTCGGGGAGGAGAGGTGGCTGCCTGCCGCTCTTGGAAACAATGTCCTTCCTCAGGAGCTCCTGTGACTGACAGGTCTCAGTGCCCTCTCTCATCACACCAGGCCTTGAGTTCAAGGGCAGCTGACACAGCCTAATCACATTCTAGCCTTTCCCTGGAAGCAGGCTTCATTGCGATTATTACCTCATTGTATTTAATCTGCAAATGAGGAGTTAGAATTTAAATGTCTCTTGAAGGGCAGGAGGTGCGGGATAGTCTTATGGCAGGGAGGAGAGGACACCGGCTCCTACATTGTGCAGCCGCGCGGACGGCATAAAAGACATGAAAATGAAAAGAGCGAAATGAGCGAGAGGGAAATTAATAGCGGCAAGGTGAGGAGGAACTGGGAGGGAGGTTACTGGAAATCCCTGCTTTCAGTCCTATTCGTTTGCTAGAGGGGGCGCCGCAGATTGGACCATAAGCTCTCTAATCACGATCATGAAAAGGACACTGGCAGTTACGACATTCACAGAGTCCAGAGGTAAAAAAGAAACAAGTCGCTGAGAAGAGCAACTGTCTGTAGTGCTGAGACCGGAGGGAAACTTCTCCACGGTCCCGAGTACAGCCTGCAGGAACGAGGCTGTAAACCCGTCCTCCCGGGAAACACGGTGACAGAGTGCAGAGAGCTGTGTCTTCGGACACCCTCAACACAGACTGATGGCATCATGGCAAAACGCAATTTCGTAAAAGCAACTATATGGGGTGCCGAAAGGACACAGCCAGATATCAAGCTTACGGATGGCCTACTTAAGTCATAATTCTGGGGTAGATCTTAGGGCATCCAGGAGAAGAAACGGACTGCATTTCAGGCTATCTTCCACAAATGTGCTTTCTCTTAGCTGAGCTTTTAAGAATATTGAGAAGCAATACGTTTGAAGTCATCACCTGGATGGTGTGTGTTCCCGGTGGCTGGTTAAGCACAAAAGTCCCTGCCCTGTCCATCAACCGGCCCACCAGGGGCAGGTGCTCCTGTGACTATGCCCGGGCGCGGCTGGGCAGACCGCAGTGGCTCGGAAGTGACCCTGCAGGGTGTTGGTGGCAGGGAGCCCAAGACTCTTGGAAAGTAACTTTGCATTCTTCCTAACCCAGAGCAATGAGTGGGTGATCTAGCCCCCACAAGTTTTATGTCATAAAGCATGGACACAACAATGTTAGTCCAAAAAAAAAGCATTAAAGCAGGGGATACAAAAGAAAGCCACCCAGCAAAGCGCAGCAGTCCCCCATACGCGCCGGGAAGACGGTGGGGATGCCCAGCGGATGTCTGAAACCGCGTACAGTACCGAACCCTCTGTACAGAGTGTTTTTTTCCTATACACACACACACACACATACACAATGATAAAGCTTAACGTATAAGTTAGGCACAGTAAGACACAACAAAAACTAATAAAATGGAACAATTACAACAATGTATGGAAATAAAAATTATGTGACTTTGGTCTCTCTCCCAAAATACCTTATTGTACGGTACTCAGCCTTCCTGGGCTGCTGCGCGATGCTACCATGTTGAGGTGCTGAGACGGAGGAGGCGACGACGGGGGACTGGGAGGTAGCGCTAGGCTACTACGAAGGTTACTCGAACACAAGCCCCGGACTCGGCTCGCCTGGTAGCCAAGATGGCTACCAAGTGACGACCCGGCGGGAGTGGCTGCAGTGGGAAGACCATTCACATCTCGCAGGAGGGAGCGGATATCGCGAGATTTCATCACGCTATTCAGAACCTCACACAATTTCAAATTTAGGACCTAAAGTTTATTTCTGGAATTTTCCATTGACGTTTTCAGACTATGGTCGATCGTGGCTACTTGAGACCTCAGAATGTAAAACCCTGGTTAAGGGGGACTACTGTACCAGTGACGTGGCTGGCTGGCAAAGTGCCGCTCTCCACGCACCTTCTAAGATCGACAAACTTCACAATGTATCCCTGTGCTCTTTGACCTGCTAAAGGGGAACGAGCTACAAAGTGGATAAAAAAGGAGAGATGTCTACCAAAAACGATGGCTTGGTTTTAGAATAATGAATGACGAGTCTTCTCCAGTAGAGAGTAGGTAGGTAGCAGGAGTAATAATCCTAGTTTTTCAAAGTAAAGCCGGGGTCATGCGGGCTT
Source organism: Micronycteris hirsuta (assembly GCA_004026765.1). Taxonomy (NCBI): domain Eukaryota; kingdom Metazoa; phylum Chordata; class Mammalia; order Chiroptera; family Phyllostomidae; genus Micronycteris; species Micronycteris hirsuta. The sequence goes on from PVJI01004099.1 coordinate 41,182, forward strand.
GCTCTGTTCTCTAACACTGCGGGACATACATCCAGCCCAGCCCAAGGGGGCGGAAATTCAATAAAAGGGAGGAGCAGCAGAAACAAAGATTTAACTTTGGAAGAGAGACTGGAAAAGTGTTGCTGGACTTAGATAAATCACACAGTCTTGAGTTTGGGAAGGACTTCCTACAGGTCAGCTCGGCCAGGGCCCAGCTAACGCAGCGGACTCCTCTACCACTTGTCCTTCTAGGCGGGCGTTTAATCTCTGGCCGAATGCTCTTCAGAGGCCAGAGGATGCCGCTATCATTGAGCTAACTCAATGTCAGGACAAACTAGGCCGATTCTGTCTCCTGGCAACTTTTACCCAGTAACACAAAACAACACCTGAAGCAAGTCCATTCTGAAGATAACTGCTCAGAGCCTCCTGTTATTTTCTCTGAGTCCTCAGAAGAACCTACTTCCATATAAGGTTAACTCCTCCCTGAATGATCAGATAGATTTAGCGAGGAAAAACATGGGATGCCCTAGTTGAATTTGAGTTTCAGATCAACAGAGAATCCTTTTTTAGTATAAGTATGCTCCATGTAATATTTGGGACATATTTATGCTAACAAAGGATACCTTGCTTATCTGAAATTCAAATTTGACTGGGCATTCTGTATTTCTAGCAACTCCCCCTTGGATGAATTTTAGTTTGCTTTTTAAAAAATTTATTTTATTGATTATGCGATTATAGTTATACCATTCCCCCCCTTTACTCCCCTCCACCCTGCATGCCACCTCCCACCTGCATTCCTTGTCCTTTAGTTCATGTCCATGGGTCATATATATATAAGTTCTTTGACTTCTCCATTTCCTATACTATTCTTAACCTCCCCCTGTCTATCTTCTACCTACCATTTATGATACTTATTCTCTGTACCTATTCCCCCTCTCTCCCCACCCACTCCCCTGCTGATAACCCTCCTTGTGATCTACATTTCTGTGATTCTAGTTCTAGTTCCTGCTCTAGTTGTTTGCTTAATTTGTTTTTGTTCTTGTTTTAGGTTCAGTTGTTAATAACTGTGAGTTTGTTGTCATTTTACTGTTTGTTGGGAACTGCCCTGCCTGGTTTCAGAAGCTGTAATCCCCCCCCCACCCCCCACCTTGGCTAAGGCTGAGTGAGAGATCTTGGACCATAAACCACTAAGGAGACAAAGCTTATCTCCCTGGCAGGAGCACTGCCTCTGCCCCCTTTCACTTCACTCTGCTTGGCTCTGAGCGGATGACTGGTTAAACAAAGATGAGTAAGATTCTTCAAGGGAGGGACGACCTAAGACAAACATGGTCACAAAGGGGCCTTTAGGGAAGGATTTGGGGGACATAGAAAAAGGGGGTGATGGACCCTCGCCCCTTTGGCTTTGACTTAGCCTGAGTCATCATTCTGTCTGCAAGAAGTCTTCTAATATCTTGGCTGCCTTACTTCCCCTGCCTGACTTAAGCCTGAAACAATGCTGGAGGTGGTGCAGCCCTGGGCAGGAACAGGCAGTTCCCCAGGGTGATCAGGCCTAAGAAAGAGTACATAAAATCCTGGGAAACCTGCTTTGATAAGAATGTCCTCAATTTTCTGATAAGGGTCCAAGCATGAAATGAGTTTGTTTCCCAAAGTTTTATAGCCCTTTAGCTAACTGACCCTGACTCAGAATAAGCCCTTATAGTGCTTTGTATGTTATCTATTGTTTGATCCTTACTGCCTGACAATGATTGATGAGCTTTACCTGTATTCCTGTGCAAATTGAACCCAATAAAAGCCCATCGAGGAAAAGGCTCCTGGCCCTTCTCCTTTTAGAGGTCGGCCACCTTTCTTACCCAAGCAGATCATGTCTTGGTAGACTTATTCTCATCCGTAACAGCTGCAGGGCGGGGAGGGGGGGCCCTGCAGGCAGAGGGTGAGTTCATATTTTTTATCTTCTTTTTCTTAGATAAGTCCCTTTAACATTTCATATAATAAGGGCTTGGTGACGATGAACTCCTTTAACTTGACCTTATCTGAGAAGCACTTTATCTGCCCTCCCATTCTAAATGATAGCTTTGCTGGATAGAGTAATCTTGGATGTAGGTCCTTGCCTTTCATGACTTCAAATACTTCTTTCCAGCCCCTTCATGCCTGCAAGATTTCTTTTGAGAAATTAGCTGACAGTCTTATGAGAATTCCTTTGTGGGTAACTGTCTCCTTTCCTCTTGCTAAGATTCTCTCCTTATCTTTCATCTTGGGTAACTTAATTATGATGTGCTTTGGTGTGTGCTTCCTTGGGTCCAACTTCTTTGCAACTCTCTGAGCTTTCTGGACTTCCTGGAATTCTACTTCCTTCGAACTTCCAGGTTGGGGAAGTTTTCCTTCATTATTTTTTCAAATAAGTTTTCAATTTCTTGGTCTTCCTCTTCTCCTTCTGGCACCCCTATGACCTGGATGTTGGAACGTTTAACATGTTAAGCATGGAGACAATTTTGCTGGGTGGCGGGCCGGTGACTACTTGATGGGTGTTAAGTGAGAGTATAAACAGGCGCATAATGGTGCAGCCAATACAAAATTTCATTAAAATTACAACATGTATTTTTTAACCTGGGTACTGCTGGTCCCACGCACCGATGTCGCCCAAATGAGAAGTTCGTTGTCAGTCCCCATGGACTGATGCTGCACTTAACATGTTAAAGTTGTCCCAGAGGTTCCTAAGCCTCTCCTCATTGTTTTGAATTCTTGTTTCTTCACTCTGTTCTGGTTGAATGTTTCTTTCTTCCTTCTGGTCCATATCATTGATTGGAGTCCTGGTTTCCTTCCCGTCACTGTTGGTCCTCTGTATATTTTCCTTTATTTCACTTTGCATAGCCTCCATTTTTTCCTCTAATTTGTGACCATATTCAACCAATTCTGTGAGCATCCTGAGCACCAGTGTTTTAAACTGTGCATCTGATAGGTTGGCTATCTCTTCGTCACTTAGTTGTATTTTTTTCTGGAGCTTTGATCTGTTCTCTCATTTGGGCCTTTTTTTTTTTTTTTTTTTGGTGCACGTGTTATGTAGTGAGGGGCGGAGCCTTAGGTGTTCACCAGGGCGGGTCAACCCATGTCGTTGCATTGTGACCATATGTGGGGGAGGGGTCCAAGAAGGAACAATGGCACTTGCTCCACTCTCTGCCAGTTTTCAGTCACTTCCCCTGCTACCCACAAGCAAATAGGGCCCTTCTGGTGCTGATTCCTGGGTGGGTGGGTTTGTGTATGTTCTAGGACCCTGTGGGTCTCTCCAGCATACTCTTCTGTGAGGCTGAGAGTTTCTCCCACTGCTGCCTCAACTCCACAGATGTTTTCAGTCAGAGGTTTGAGGCTTTATTTCCCCGCACTGAAACCCTAGGTTGCATGGTCTGTCATGCTCCCCAGTTGTTCCTCCAGGTTTATATGCACGTGAACGTGGGACCACCTGGTCCACCAGCCGCTGCCTCACCTGGTCCGGCAGCCGCTGCCTTGCTGTGAGTCCTCTCCGCCCTGCTGCCCGTCTCCGCCCCTCCTACTGGTCTGGATGAATGTTTCTTCTTTAACTCCTTGGTTGTCAGACTTTCATACAGTTCGATTTTCTGGCAGTTCTGGTTGTTTTTTTGTTTTTAAATTTGTTGTTGTCCTTCTTTTAGTTGTGTGAGGAGGCACACTGTGTCTACCTACACCCCTATCTTGGCTGGAAGTCTTTTTTGAGAGAGAGAGAGAAACACATTGCATTCACCCCCACCAGGAATTGAACCCACAAACTTTTGGTGTAAAGGTTGACACTCCAACCAACTGAGCCACCTGGCCATGACACAAATGTTTTTAAATGCAGTGCCTAGAATTTAAGACAATGTTTCAGTTGAACCCAGAAGTAGAGTTTAGGTGGGTGAAAAAGGCTGGAAGGGGAATGATGGTCCTTGCCCACCCCTTCTTCCCCAACCCCACCCCTGCTTCTGTGTGAAGACTAGGATAAAATGCCTTCACAGAGGGCATAAAGCCCCCTTCCCCAGCTCGGTATCAAGGCACAAGGTCAGTCCAGGTTGGGCACCTTTGGGTACCACCAAGGTTAGCAGCTCTGGTCTTAGTAAAGAATCTCTTCCAGTATCTCAAAGTCCCTCCGGCTATTTCTAACTTGCTGTGGCAACACTTCTTTTCATAATCAACTCTGTAGTCTCTATTCATTGTAGGAGGTTATTTTCAGCCCAGTTGATAGCATATTTGCAAAATACTATGCACACAATGGCCTGTGCCTCTCCTATCTACTTACCTCCCTTTGAATTTCCTTCCCTCTTCTGGCATCAATGCTTTGGATTCCTTTGCAGCATTCCGGCTCTTTTGCTACATAAAGCTAGAATCTAAGCTTGTCTAGGGCAAGGGCCAAGTACACTGTTAACATAGTAACACCTCACATTTGTAGAGAGCCTTTATCATCCCATTCCAATTTCTTAGTTTCTCCTCACACTCTTCCACACCAGTGTCCCTGCAGGAGTAATCGCTAGGAGTGGATGCTCAGGGACACTTCTGGCCTGGCCAAAGTGGAAGCGGGACAGTCCTGGTCATCCAAGAACACTTTCTCCACTATTGTCTCATTTCAGTCTTTTAAGGCCAGAGGTCACAGAGCACAGCCCAAGCTTAACCCATTCCAAACAGATGAGACCCCTTGCTGGTTTTGAAGCCTGTCCGCTGAGCATTCCACAACTTCCCCCAAGGCCTCAGCAGTATTGAATGGCTCTCATGCATCAGGAAATGAAGGCTTCCTCTTCCCGCCCCTCCCTGTTTAACTCTTAATTCCGTGCTCTAATTCTATGATTAAATCTTAAATTTCTGGTAAGTAATCTCTTGTTTAACTTCAATAGGGGACATACACACCTAGAAACAGAATGAGAACAATTTTAATGAAAATAAGTAGTGGAATGAAGCATTGCCACGAAACGCACCCCTTTCCCTGCCACTCTGCTGAAGTGGGGCCCCTCGGGGGTGTCGGGAGACCGAGTGCGTTGGGGGGAGAGGGCAGGGTGGCTGGGGAGTGGTGAAGACCGCAGAGCTAACACTCCGAGTCTGGGTGAATCCCAGCAGCAATTCATTCAGTGGGGCTTTTACATTTCCATTCTCTACTTTAAATAATAAGGTGATTTTACTGATCTCAGCAGGAAAACCTATTAGGAGTGTGAGGGTGAGGACCCTTGTGAGCTTTCCAGTGGCACTGCCCACAGACACACACATGCCAGCAAGAGACAGTGATGGCTGGCTACTGTGACCAGACCCGAGAGTCACCGTGAGGGGACTACGGAAACCCCTGGCCCATCTGGCCTCCTCGGGGAAGGGCGTGGGCCAGAATTGCTGGGGAATGAGTCTCCCTGCCCTAGGCAAGCCCATCCACTAGGCAAGGCAAGGACAACTGATTGGGACAAAAGCCCTACCTGTAAAGAAGGTTACTCACTCTAGCATATAAATATCTTTCATAATAAAAGCATCATCAGATCACAGAGTCATGAATTAACAAATTGTGCTGGGCTGCTGCGGGTGCTGTTTCTCTAGTTAGAAATGCATTTCATCCTTTGGATGTCGCGACTATCTACAGGGTGTGGCGTTATGACCAACTGTCTGGAATTATTAATTTATGCTCATTCTCTGCTACAAAAACAGCTGTCTTGGGCCAACTCTCATGACACAGGTGACTGCCCACCACCAACGGGCTGTCCGCTTTAGTCCTCATTCTACTTACTCTGCCTCAACAGCCTCATTTATTCTTTCTATCTCAACTGTTAGCCACCGGCATTTCCACGACTGTAAGATGCACCATCAATTTAATAATATCCAGGGTGGGAAGGGGAGGGGAGAATCGCTCTCGTATTACATATACGGCATCTATTGTCAGCTCACAGCTGCACCTCACAGCTAAAGACCTCCTGATCCTCTGAGATTCATCTCCAGTCCTTCCCTGTTCACAACCTTTCCCAGCACTGGCCACTCCCTTGTGTCACAACTTGCACATGCTGTCACACCTAGTACAGTCACGAGGCCCAGGCTGTAAGCACCTCAAGGGCAGAACCTGTCATAGTTGTCTCTGTATTCCCAGGGTCTAGCCCAGTGTCTGCCATTAATTCGCTCTGTAAATACTGATTGAAGATGTATCATGCGCCAGGCACACTCCCAGACTCGCACTTGTTAAACAGAAGAGTTTTTAGAAAACGCCAGCTCTGCACCGAGTGACATGGGAGATAGAAAATGAGGGGGGTAGTCTCTTTGGCCCTTCCATGATTAGGCAGAGATGGGAGCGGTATGCATGTTGCACTGCCTTCGTCAGCTTCAGCTGCTGTAACGAACACCAAAGACTGAGGGGCTCAGGCAGCAGACATTTAGATCTCACAGCTCTGGAGGCTGGGAAGTTCAAGATCAAGGTGCCAGCAGATCCTGTTCCTGGTGAGGGCCCTCTGCCTTGCTGTGTCCTTACATGGCAGAGGAGAGATCATCCCTCTCTCTTTATAATGGCATCTGTCTCTATAATGGCACTAATCCCATTCCTGAGCGCTCCATCCTCAGGACCAAATCACCCTGCCCCCATGCCAAGGTCCCATCTGCAAACACCATTGGGGATTCAGGCTTCAGTATATGAATTCGGGGAGGGACACAAACGTTCACTTCACAGCATGTCCGGAGGGAAATGTGGTTAAGTGCCAAAATGTGTGGCTCAGACGTTCAGAGCTGTGGGTAGTTAAGAAAAGAAAAGATCTGAGCTTCTGGAGGGGCCTGGCCTTACTGTAACTTCTTTGCAGCTCCAGCATCTCCCGAGGACGAGCATGAGGCATAAGTTCAAGGCTGATTGAATTAAACCTCCCAAAGAAATTCTAGAGGATTCCATGGGGCGAGAAGTGGAAAAGAATGGTCGGGTGAGTGCCCAGCACGAAGAAAGGCTGGGCGGCAAGAATGAACTAACATTTTTTATTATGTTAGAACACAGATAATACGGAATTTACCGTTCTCACCAGTTCAAGTGTACAGTCCAGGGGCAGGAAGTGCAGTCCGCCTGCTGTGCCCCCAGCGAAGACTTTCCAAGGATGTCTTTCATACCTGCATCGCACATACCTGGCTGACCACGCGTCCGCTAGTGGAAATAACGATGCATGGAGTGAAAGCAGTGCTCTCCTGCCCCCCGGGCGTTTCCCCCGCCGAGGGCTGTGATTTGCTGTGCCTCTACTAACCCGAGGCTCGGAGTTGAAGGGCAGGGGCACCAGGGCTGCTCCCTGTGTCTTTGAATCATCCTTGTGAAGTTTTAAACAATGGACACTAATTGCCCCCCAATGCTGAGCCTTTTGTATTCAAATCAATAGCACAAAGCCCTATTGTGGAGGGAAAAAAGAATCTTTACTGGCAACCAGTCGTGTCTACTTAAAGCACCAAATGTGAAGTCTCAGGAGGGCATTCCCTATGAAGTACTGTCGCTGTGAATACACTTGGATGTTGTCTTTCTTTGTTTTTGTTTTTTGATGAGTGTGTTTGTGGCAAGTGTTCTCACCAGTGCCAAGGCCCCCCGGAGAGGGACGAGGGTGGGCCGGGGAAGGCGAGGCCCACCCGGAGGCAGGGCAGTGGGCACAGCCTGTGATCCCTGGGGCCTGGCCTTGTCACTTCGCTGCAAATCCTTGGGCAAGTCACCTGAACACGTAAGGCCTCGGAACCCTGCGGAGGTTGGAATCCACGGCTTTTGAAGTCCTTCCACCTCCGTCCTGTCTGAATAATTTTTAACAAGGGCCTATCTGCGAACGGGTGTGGTGCTCACCTTGGGACCCGCGGGTGAACGTGCGGCACTTTGCTGAAGGGACAGGGGACAGGCGTGGGTGACTCCACAGTGGTGGAACGCAGGGTGTCCCGGAAAGGCGCTCCAGTGATGGGATTTCCAGACGAGTCTTCCCACGGCCAACTTTTAAAGGTCGGAGGAAAGTTTGTCGTGGGGCGGGGGCCGGAGAGGAGGGCGGGGTGGGCTCCGCCGCCTCCTCCCCTTTAAGCGGGCGGCCCCGGGCTCCCTCCGTTACCTGGAGCGGGGCGGGGCTTGGGAAAGTTTGTGTTTGTTGCTGGCAAAGCGCCCGATGGGAGGCGCGGGCGGGCGGGCGGGCAGGCGCTGCGGTTCTTCCCTTTTGCTTTCGGGAAGCGGCTGGGGCTGCACGCTCAGCGCGGCGGGGCGGCTCTGGCGCCCGGCTCCCGGTGCCCTGCGGGCCGGAGGAGGGCGGGAAGGAGGTAGGCGGGGGGCGGGAGCGAGGGGCACACGTAAGTCCAGCGCTGGGATTGCTCGGCTGGCGGGGAGAGCGGAGCAGGCGCGAGGCCCAGGCGGAGGAGCGCTGACTCTGGAGCAGCCGGAGCTGGAGGAGGAGGAGGAGGCGAGGAGGAGAGGCGGCGGGGAAGGAGGAGGAGGCGGAGAGTCGCTCCCGCCCGGCGAGCATGGGGCGCCTGGCGCCCAGGCCGCTGCTGCTGGCGCTGCTGGCGCTGCTGTCGCTGGGTGAGTGCGCGCGCGGGGCTCGGTGGGGCGCGGGGGGGACCGGCGGGGCCCGGGGGCGCTCGGCGGGGCGCGGCTGTGGCGCGCGGCCTGGGGCTCCGAGGGGGCCGGGACCGCTCCCGGGAGATCCGGATGGGGTACGCGGGCGGCGCACCCCGGCGGAGAGCGGCCCCGGGGCCACCAGGAGCCAGGCGCGAACCCGGCCCGGCTGCACGCGGGGCGTCAATCCCCGCTCCGCTAGGCCGAGCCTCGCCCCCCACACGTGCGGGGGGAGTGGCCCGTGACCGGTTGCCCCCGGCCCTCCCTACCTGTTGGCCGCCGGGAGCTCGGCTCACCTTGAACTCCGGCTCGGAAGGTGCCAGCGGTCCCTGGCCAGTGTCCTCAGCTTGGCGGCGGTAATAGGCGCCTTTGATCTGCCCAGCCGTGGCCGAGACCGGCTGACTCGCTCCTCTCACACCACCCGGGCTGAGTCGCCTTTCTAGGGAAGCGGGAGAATGCACCAACTTCCTTCCACGAAGGGCTTGGGGTGGCCCCGAGCGCTACAATACCAATCGGTGTGCGAGTCCTCTGTCCTTTTCACTGTGGCTGGAGCGTCTGCCTCCGGCTTTTGCTTTATTTCTTCTTGAAGGTGCCTACCTCCATATTTACACACAAAGACCGAGGAGCCTTGGCTTCTCCAACTTTTCCTACCTGTTACTTTTCTTTCCTGTGTCCTCTGCCTTGCACCCTCCCCGGACCTTGGTGCCTCGTGATAATGTGGCGCCCTCCCCCACCCGAAGAATCTTTGGTGGGGTTTTTCTTCTCCGTTTTCCTTTTATTCCCTACACACAGACACCATCTTCACATACACATATGGTTATCTTAAGTGGTAATATAACCACCGAAATACATCTGTTTATTAAGTGCCCACCGTGGTACTCAGGGCTGACCCTCAAACGCTATGATATTCTTGGATCCTTTCGGTCTCTGTCAACCAGAACAGAATGAATCCTGCATCCCCACCATGGGTTTCCTTCCAAGCCCCTTGAGAAGACAGATCAGAGCCTTCTGTAGAGCGCGTGGCGTGTGGTCCCTGTCCCAGCCAGGCCCCAGCTGCACGCAGGGTAAATGACTACTCTGCACTTATGGTCGGAGGGTCCCAGCGGAGGCCTTGCACGGCCATTCCCGCCCTGCTGGCACCGGGGCTCACGCGGCCCCACCCCCATGACTCCTGCTGCTGGGCCAGCCTTTCTAGCTGCTACTGTTTTCTTCTTTCACCCCCGAAGGGTTTTTCTGGAATTCACTCCCCAGGAGAGCTTATCCAGCCACATTGGTGCAGCTGCAACCCTGTGCAGGAAGCTCCCAGATCTTTCACGTAGTTCTGTGGCGTTTCTTCTGTGGCCTGAGATCCTAGTGCTTTTATTCATTCCCTTTCCTCTGGGACCCGGGTAAGATCTATGTGTGTTCCAAACGGCTGGTGCACACTGCTGGTGCCAGGTTTTGCGCAGATTGTGCACCGCACAACGCCAGAGTTGCTCTTCACTTGTAGTCTGTGTGAGAACGACTCCCCCTAGAGTTGTGCAGGTCGCAACCTGTGTACCAAACCAGTTCAGGTGTTGGGATCAGGTACAAGTCTGAAAAAAAAAATGTCCTGGAGTAACTCTGACAAGGGAGAAAAAGGGAGAGGAGAGGGGCCAAAGAGAGGCTGGCAAGAGCAAAACCAGAAGTGGAGAAGGGAAGGGAAGTCTCGGTTGTGTGCCAGTGACTCCCGCCGGCCCTCACTGGGCATCTCGTGCTCACTACACACAGAGAGTGAATGCCTGTGGGGTCACCAGCCAGTGCCTCTCCTTCTCACAGTTTCTTGAACTTGAACGTGGAGAACTCTGCCCATCACTCGGTGTGGCTTTAGTCTGACCTCTGGGATGCCCTCCCTGTTACCCTCTAGCACGGTCCTGATTCCCGAAACTTAATATGTTGGTAAGCAAGATCATCTTTCCTCTTGCATGGCAACTTGGGCATAATCTTGCTGTCACTTTCTTTGACCTCCACCTTCACGCCGTCCCTCAATTCTGTGGCTTTTTCCACAGTGCAGACTCCAGCTTCTTGCTGTTCTTCCTGTTTCTATAGCTCAGCTTCTAGTGCAGGTTCTGATACTTCTTCACACGGTGAGCTTGGTTGACTTTTTCCTCCAGCTCCCGTTATAAGTTTATGATTTTCCTAACGGGCGAGTTTTGGGGAGGGGGCATTCTTTGCGTGTTTGTTCTTTGTGATTTTCTTACAAGGACGTTTTTCTCTTGTGTTCTCTCCCCTCTAGTCTTCTGTTTGATTTAGAGACGTCATTCTGAATAACCTGTTTGCTATCCTTTACCTCGAATATTTGTGATCTTTCTGGCGTTATTATTTCGCTTGGCCTTGGAATGCCGCCCCCCGCCCCCCGCTTCTCTGCTCTTGCCCACGTTTTCCCTTTCCCCAAAACTCGCTTCCTCCATGAAGCTTCCCTAACTAAGTCTGACTATCACCATCACATCAGAATGCACTCAGCCTCACAGAGCAAGTGTGCGCCCCAGTGCCTATGTCTGACTTACCTTGTTTATCCATTCGATACAGCACTTCTCGAATGTCTGTAAGACTCCATGACAGCGTCCAGACAAATGCCTCCCAGAGTGGTTGGTGGAGGTGGGTGGACAGGGAATGAGACAGCTGACTACAGGACAGAATGAAGCACATAGAAACCGACTGCTGGTAGGAAGCAAGGAAGAGGATGATTCCTTTTGACTTGGGATGGGGGTCGATTTTGCTAAAGAGGTCGAATTTGGGCTGAGCCTTGAGGACAATAAGAATTGTGAAAGACGGGATGGAAGAGCATTCCAGACTCTGGGGAAAGACGTCAGTGTGGATGAGTGACGGTACGTGGCTCCTTCAGAAGTGGCATGAAAGGCCCATGTAGCTGGAGGTGGGAGCGGGGTGTGTAATGGGAAAGCAAGCTGGGAAGGAGGGTTTGGGGTGGATTCTGGAGGCTTCTTGTGCTGTGCTGAGGAGTCTGGACCGTGAGGGGTGGGTGTGTTGGCCTTGTGGGCGCTGCCAGGCAGCCTGTGCACTCCCGTCATCACACTCATGCAGCTCGTTGTCTGCAGTTGTCTGTTCCTGACCGGAATCCCCACTCTGGTTATAGCACCTGGGCCAGGGCCCATGCTGGTCTTGTTCCCTGCAGGATCCCTATTTACTAATAGGGTGGCTGGCATACAGTCGGTATTCGATACATGGGCTCTGAGTACATGTATACATCCTTTTGTCTGCAGCTAGTGGGTAGCTATTGAAAGTTCGCACAACACGGCAGTCTGTTTGAGGAGGCGAGTCCTCACTAGTACGAAGCATGAGTTAGAGAATGGAAGGAATGGAGATTGTAGAGATTATTTTTCATTTGCCCTGGCTGGTGTGGGTCAGTGGATTGAGCGCCGGCCTGTGAACTGAAAGGTCGCTGGTTCAATTCCCAGTCAGGGCACAGGCCTGGGTTGTGGGCCAGGTCCCCAGCAGGGGGTGTGTGGGAGGCAACCGATTGATGTTTTCTCTCACACAATGACGTTTCTCTCCCTCCTTTCTCCCTCCCTTCTCCTCTCTCTAAAAGTAAATAAATAAAATCTTTTAAAAAAGATATTTTGAATGTGTCTTTTAAAAAGTATTTGCAAATCCACTGAAGTGGTTTTTTATTTTTAATCCTCACCTGAGGACATGCTAATTGATTTTGGAGAGAGGGGAAGGAAGGGAGAGAGAGCGAGAAACATCGATCTGTTGCCTCTCATATGTGCCCTGACCAGGAATTGAACCCATGGCCTTTAGGTTTATGGGACACCGCTCCAACGGACTGAGCCACAGCAGCCAGGGCTGAAGTAGTTTTTAAATGACAAAAGCATTCCATCTATGTTTTAAAATTCCTGTACCAGAGAAGGGTATTACACTGATTAGGCCTAACTGCTCTGACAAAGAGACTGAAAGCACAGTGGTTCCGGCAACAGGGTGTCTTTCCCAACACACCCAGGGGATGTTTCAGATGAAAAGTCTGGGGGCGGGGGGGCCTGCCTCCCGCAGCTGTGCTGACTCCCGGGCTGATGGCCGTTCCGTGTCTTCAGCCTGTGGGGTTTCTAAGGTCCGTTTGGTTGTCGCTGTTGCCTTTTCAGCCCCATAAAGGGTGAAAGAGCACGGAGGAACACGTATGGGGGCTTCGTGGCCAAGCCTGGACGTGGCACACATTGTTTCTGCACACTTTCCACCCCACAGAATTCGGTCCATGCGACGCTAGCTGCAAGGGAAGCTGAGAGATGCAGAGAAGCCTGGCAGCTGAGTGCCAGCCACCACAGAAGGTTAGATAGCAGATCTGGGGGACAGCCAGCAGTCTCTGTGTCAGTTATAAAGGATATAAGGTAGAAAAAAAAGTGCCTGCTCTCCCACTACCCAAGCACCGCACTTACGTATAGTGTACGTGTGTCTGTCTACTGAGTATTTGGTTTGTTCTTCCTCAGAACTCCTGTACAGGGCTCTGCACCAAAAAGCACAGAATGAAAACGGCAGCTATTACACAGGCCATCAAGTGTCAGGCTTTTACATGTAATATCTTATTTCATCCTCACAACAATACTTGGAGAAAGGTCCCGTTCTTTTCTCCGTGTTACAGGTGAGAAAACTGATGCCCAGAACAGTTAAGGAACTTTTTCAGTGTCATCCCAGAGCTCCAGACTGCTTCTGTGAAGGAACAGTTGGTTTACAGTCACGGTAACCTGATGCTCTGTATTTCTTGAGGTTCGTTGAGTTGAAAAAGCAAAAGTGGTTTGAAAGCAAAAGAGTGGTTAAAAATAAGAGGGTCTGGGGTGAGCACAGTTCAGGCACGATTCCTGCAGCCTCTTGGCAGGTCACCACACCTTCTCCGAGGACAAGGACAGAAATGCAGCTTCCTCCAGAGAGCACCGAGGAAGCAGGAAGCCTGGCAGGAGGAACCCCCGTGAATTCACCCAGTCCGACGGCCTTTGGAGTGCTGTGGCCTTCAGAGGTTCCCTGGCACTCATTTTAGCCTTGTTAACAGAATTGCTGTATCTGCCAAGCTGATTAATGCCTGCCCTGGCTATAATTATTCTTATTAGCCTGCTGAATAGGAACTCTGGTTGTCAGGGCTCATTCCTTACCAGGCAGTTGGGTTGGTCGGCATTTATATGGCTATTTTGTTTTAGTGACGGGTGCTGAGCGAGTTTTAACCCGGGAGATTGAATGTGCATTTTCATATTGGCTCTGCGTCTGGCAGTTAAATAAGGTGTGTGCTTGTCTGTCAGTGTGTGACTGCATCTCACTTTATCAAATGAAGTTGGGGGGAGCTGTCAGGGCCGTTCACAGCCATTCAGTTTAATTGCATCGGTTTCTTAAAGGCAGGAGAGCAAGGCCGTTGGACTCTCTGCTTTGGGAAAATAACTTGAACTGGCAAAAATTCTTCATAATTTATCTTCTGGAAAAGGCCAAGTGCTGCAGTTGGCACAGTCAGTGGCTCTTTAGATCTTGGAAGATTTTCCCTCGCTGTGGGCTTCGCGAAGCAGCAGAACGAGGCCCAGTAGTTAACGGCTGCCCTGGACCAGCGACGCAAGTTCCAGTAGACTAGAGATAACGGCGCCATGTGCACGTTTGAGTCTTCTGAATGCTGATTTCGCCAATATTCCCTAAGTGTTTGTGCGAGATTATGGATTCACTAAGCAGCGTGATTCAAGTTTAAGTATGATGTGCTGGGACCTTAATTGCGTCCTGCCTCGCACCTTTATAGGCAGCTGGAATGTGAACGCATTTATATCACTCAGGGTGTTTCAGAGGAATAGAGAAACACTCTTTGGTGCGAGGTGCTCAGTCTGGGATGAGTGTGGCTCAGAACCGTGCTTAAGGGTTCAGGGCACATTTCAGAAGGGGTGCTGCCTTTGAATCCTAATAAAACAGAGGCAGTGTGGAACAGATGGGTTACTTCTCAGGCCTTAAAAGTGACACCAAGCCAAGAGCGTCCTGATAGTGGCTCTTCCTTTTTTTACTTAGAGCCGTACTGGTCCAGAGCTTTCCAGCTTTTGCATCTTGGTTAGGGACCCACATGGGTTTCAGGTGGCTTGTATTTGTGTCATGCCGCCGATGCCCTCAGCCCTCAGTCCCCAGAACTGACAGGTCAGCGTCACCCCTAAGCCAGAAGCTGTGTTCACCCTGAGAGCTGTACAGATAGGGTCACTTCCTGTGTGGGCTGTGATTTGACGGAGGTTGGCAGTTAGCTCCTCTACCTGGCAAACCGTGGCCCTTTAGCCCCAATCTGGCCTTGACATGAGCTGTTTGAGGATGCCTGTTGAGAAGCTTGGGGACATGAAGAGTGGCACATTTATTCATTCAGCAAATACGGAGAGAGCTCTTACTAACCCAGGCCTGGCATCGTTCTGAGTGCCGGGGATTCTGCTGTGAACAGAGCTGACTTAGATCTGCGCTCTAAGGATGAGGCAGGATTCACTGGACCTGTGGCTGGTGTTGCCAGAAAGTGTAGCCACCGGGATGATTGAGGTGAGGGCCAAGGGCAAGTTCTTGGGAATGCCTGTTGGGGGACAGGAAATGGAAGGAAGGGTTGCCAGAAGGAACGGTCAGGGGATGGCAAAAGAAGCAGGACAACTGCATCAGAAGCCAAGCAGAGATGGGTAGCTTGGTCAGGTGCTGCTGAAAAATCACAGAGATAAAGACAGACAGTAGCCTTGGATTCGGTGACCCTGAACCGGCGTGAAGTGAGCGGTGGAGGGGAGTGCGCTGTCTTCGGGCTCGCAGTCTTTGCAGCCCTAAGAGTGGCCACCGAATCCCCAGACATGCCAGTTAGAGGTTGTTTGTAAGTTCCCCTTTATTCTCTGCACACATTGAACGTTTCCCTGTGTTCCAAAGGAGGTCTCCTTCCATGCGGATGGGTGGAATTAACCTGATCCCTGATAGCTGCTTTCAAGCCTTCAGCTGTTAATTGGAATTTCTAGCAAAGGGACTTTGTGGCATTTTAATAGCACATGTTTCTCCCATCTTCACCAGCTAAGAAGATTTTGATAGTTTGTATTACAAATAAACCATTACATGTTGTGTATCTAAACTGTTTCTGCTCTTGAAAACCACTTAAGCAGAGGAAGAACAGGGCTCAAGGTCTGGAATCAGCCCTCTGTTTGAGTCCTGCCCTCTCACAGAGCGACAGGATTCTTAACCTCTCTGAACCTCAGTTCCTTCATCTGTAAAATGGGAGTAATACCTCTCCTGCAGCTTTGTAATGAAGATTAAAAAATAATGTAGCATCCTGGCCTGGTAACTCAGTTGGTTAGAGCATCATCCTGATATGTCAAAGTTGTGGGTTCAATCCCTGATCAGGGCATGCACAAGAGTCAACCAATGAATGCATAAATAAATGGAATGACAAATTGATGTCTCTCTCTCTCTCCCTCACCCCCTCTCTAAAATCAATTTCAAAAATTATGTAGCCAGAAAAATGCAAATGTTAAACTCTATGTTTGTAAATCCCTAGAATGTTGTTACTTGGAGTGACGTTAGGGACCAGCAGTAGCAGCAACACCTGGGGGAACCTCGGGGCCCTGTCCAATCTGGTGACTCAGAATCGGCACTGTAAGCAGATCCCCAGTGGGCTCGAGTGCACCTGGAAGTTTGAGATGCCCTGGTCTGGAATAGTGCTTGATACACAGGTTGTTTGGTGGCCTGGGCTTCCTGGGTGAACGCTGAGGCCATGATCAGAGTCAGAGCGACAGCAGTGTGGGGTGGGCTCCGTGGGAATGCGGCAGGCGCTCAGGTAGCCATCGGGATGGGTCAGCATAGATCTGGAGTGGAAGCAGGTAGCCTAGTTTCCTGAGTATATCCCGTTTGGCAGCCTAGCATCACACGGGGTGATCTCTCTGTGCGCTGTGAGTGGAAGACGAAGGGTGCAGGAATCGGTCAGAGCTCCACCACAGGGGCCGCTGGCCAGGGAGTCCACGTGGGGCAGGCAGATGAGCGAGGCTGGAAGGGCTGGCAAATGGCAGCAGGTGGGAGGGGCCAGAGGATGCGATGGGGGTGGAAAAGCAGATTCAGAGGCGCACAGGTGTGGGTGGGCCTGGAAGGGAGGAGGTGGGGGCCAAAAAAGTAACTGCATCCAGGGTCTTGGAAGTGGACGTTGGAGGGGTAGTAGGCTGGGCGGGCAGTCGCCAAAGTAGCATTTACCCAGAGTTTTCACCTCTCATGTAATTTTGGCCACTTTATCTCAAATATCCAGCTGGGTTGGGTCTGAATGGGTTAGGAGACCGCGGTATGACTTTTTAGAAGCATTAGTCCCAGGTATTGTGGGGGCGGGGGGGAGTGTGACTAAGATAAGCTGGGGTTTGGGGACAGGTGTGCTGAGGAGGAACCGGTGTGAGGATTCTTTCCTAAGAAACTCCTTCCTGCCTTTAGCACTTATGTTATGCCGTGCACTGCACTTTTCATAGATTTACTTTTTTGGTTAAGCTGCATAACCCTACGTGGTAGGTACCATTGCCCCCATTTGGTAGATGTGGAAACTGAGTCACAGAGAGGTGGAGGGATCTGCCCAAGGTCACACAGAGGCAGAGCTACAGGGATTCAAACCCAGAGGGCGGGGTCCAGCGTCTGGACTCATAACCACAGTACCCTGTTCCACCTCTGTGCTAGTCTAGCTATTCAGAGTCAAACATATGTTTGGAAACATAGAAAGGAATTGATACAATTAGCCAAAATGTGAGAACATTTGTTTCCTTGTCTTCGAAAACACGAGACTTGGATTCTGGCCCTGGATCTTCTACTCACTAGTTTTGCGACCTTGGACAAGTTGCTGAATGCCTTTTAGCCTCTGTAACGTCAGGGGCTGGGGCTAGCTGATCCCGAAGGCCACCCCGCTTCCGTCTCCGGAACTCTTCGAGTCCACGCTGACCCCTGCTGTTGGCCATATGGGCTGCTTGGTCCAGCCCTGGCTCCCCGCCCATCTTCCCCAGCCTTCCTCCTGTCTGCAGCCTGTGCTGCTTATCTCATACCTGCCTGGCACCTCTCGACAACAGGGCTCTGGGAATTGTTTGTCATTCTGTCACTGTGTCAGCAACTGCTTCCTCCTTGCAGCCCATTCCCTGTGCTGTGAAACTGGCGTCTGTCTTTCCCCAGGTTCTCTAGGTTACGGGGGTGTCACTTTCAGACAGACTTCCGGGAAAGGTCACAGAAATGATGGAACCATTGAGATGTTTCTACAAGATGGGCGGTTTCTTATTCCTGATTTTTGTGGCAAGTTTTGTGGAGCATCTTAGCCACGAGTAAGCCAGGGTTGAGTGTTTAAGCCTCAGCCCTCTGGAACGTGACTTGTGTTTTCTTCCACGGGTAGCCCTCGGGTCTGGGGAAGAGCCTGGCAGACATTATGCCCCACAGGATCCCGCTTTCCTAGTACCCACCCCTTCCCCCAGACTGCAGTGAGACAACACAGGCAGCTTCCGATGCATCCAAATGTCTCCTGAAGGTAGGGGAGTTGAAATTCAGACGTCTCCCATCAGTAGTCCTGAATGGCTAAGAAATGTACTCCTAGGGTTTGGGGACTTCCTTTTCATTCTCTTAGTCTGAGCGGGGAAGTTTCAAAAGATGTTGGAGGCAATGCCAACTAAGAGGATCCAGTAGGAACCTGTGTTTGTGACCTCAGCCTTCTCTGCGCCCTGGCCACTTGGAGGGACAGCCACTTGACTGACCCAGTCTTGAATGTGGGTATTTTCTAGGCTTGTTGGGAGCCCTCCAGCAGTGACTTCTCCACGGGGTGTGAAGTGGCTTGCTGTCGCTTGCCACCCTGGAGGTGAAGGGGCCGCCAGTGCTTCCCGAAAGCACTGCCCCTCTCGAAAGCACTCCCCCTCTCGGCTGTCCTGAGAACCGAATGTGAGCTGCATCGGTGTCTGTCCAACATGCTGCTGCTTTGCTTATGCGGCAGAGTGAGTTAAAAAACAAAACAAAACCACTTTTGGCATAGCTGTTCATTTTTCCATTTTCTGAAGCCTGGCACGTCCAGTGTTTTCTTATTTATTAGAAGTCATTGTCGTGCATCATCTTGGAGAAATCCACTCAGTAAGTTTCAAGCAAAGACCGTGGAGCCTGGCGCGGAGCCGGGCACGTGGTGGGCGGAGTCACGTAGGTCAAAGTCACAGGCTGATGCCCGACTCACCCTGTGTCGCAGTGCAAGACACTCCTCCTTTTCCTCGCGGTCTCATTGTTTATTTTTATTTATCTACTTTTGAAAATATTTATTTATTGATCTTTAGAACGAGAGAGGGAGAGAAACCGATTTGTTGTTCTGCTTATACATTCATTGCCGGCCCCTGCGTGTGCCCTGACCGGGATCAGACCTGCGACCTTGGCCCATCAGGACGCTCTCACCCGCCGAGTTACCTGCCAGGGCTGGTGGTTTTCCTCTGTAGAACTTGAGCATCATTTGGGGAATGTTTGCCATGTTCCCGACCCTGTGGGAGACTACGAAGGAATTAGGAAACGGAATCAACAAGGAAGCTGAACCAGTTACACTGAATGGCAGCGTGGATTGCGGGTGCTTTTTAAGCATCTGCGCGCATGAATTTTTAGATCGCTGTGCATATGGGACTGTCAGAATCAGGCGGGGAAACCGGGGGCCCGGAGCTGCTATTATGGAAAGCCTTCCTGGAGCAGGTGGGCCTGGAGAGTGGCCTGAGCCGGGAGCAGGAAAAGCATTTCAGGTATGAAAGTGACCAGCGCCGTTTCTCAGAGGTCGGAGCAGGCCCGTGTGCGTGGGTTGGTGTCCCACGTGGGGATTAGCTGACTTGAGCTGGAGCAGTTGGACCTTAGGAGCTGTGACTGTTCCACTCCTGGGGGGAGGCTGGTGGGGAGGGAGAATGTGAGCAGGGTCACCCTGGAAGGTGCCGCCGGTGCCCACGGAGCAGCTGAGAGCCCACGCGGGCAAGGCTGCTGAGGTCTGCCGGGGCTGACAGGAAGCGCGCCTGCTAAATTAAGGTGATACGTCAGGCCATAATCCTATTTTTGGTTGTTTCTCACAAGGAAAATGGCTCCTAAAACAATTACTAATATTCCCCTTAGGTAGTTTATCAGAGCATTTTGTCTAAGGACGATCACCTGGTAAGAGACTCAGATGAATTTTAGAGGAGGAATGGGGACTTTTAGATGGTTTTCTATGGAAACAAGCTTTCTGCAATTATGTGGTCTATTCATCAGAGTCCCACTTTAATAACAATTTATCCCACAAACAAGTTTCCTCTGAAGCCACAGGATGAGTCCCAGAAAGCTTCGCGTTGTACCTGGCTCGCAAGTGACTCACTGCGTTTTAAACTGGCCAGTTGCCCCCCAGGGACCCGCAACCTAAACAGTCCGCGTGCCGCAGGGTGTGAGCCCGGTCCTAAGGAAATGGCAGCGGTGGCAAGCCTGCTGTTCCGTCCAGAGCGGTCGCCCGAGGAAGGCATTTGGACCTCCAAACAAAGCGGTGTGAAACCTGAGTGCCTAGTCCCCTCCTGATGACTCCTCTGGAAGTTTTCCCAAGTAGCCCTCCTGCCACAGCCGTAGAAATGATCAGACGGTCCATGCCCGGGTTGCCCCTCTTTTGTTTTTATATTGTCTTGGAATGATTTCCACTTGGGACTCAGTCAGGCCTCACTTCCTGGGAGAGCGAGGGACACGTTTTGATCCCGGTGCTCCTGCCTGTAGCCGGACCAGCCTGCGGCAGCTCCTTTGTTGTGGCTCTCGGCGAGAACCTGTCTTCCTTACCCCTGAGGGCCATGTCTGTTTTCATCTCTTGGCCTGGGGAATCAAGTCTTTGAATGACTAAATTAATTTATTTTTTAGAAAATACCTATATAGCCCTGGCTGGTGTGGCTCAGTGGATTGAGCACCAACCTGTGAATCAAAGGGCTGTTGGTTCGATTCCCAGTCAGGCACATGCCTGGGTTGCAGGCCAGGTCCCCAGTAGGGGGCGCGTGAGAGGCAACCACACATTGGTGTTTCTCTCCCTCTCTTTCTCCTTCCCTTTCCCTCTTTAAAATAAAAAGAAGGTACCTGTATCTATATCTCATATACATATATATAACATGTGCAATATATGACATACATGAAATCCATATATAGTCTGTGGACCTTGAGTCATTTGAGGGCAGAGGTCAATGATGCATCCTTATTGTCTTTGGTATGTGTGCTTGCTGTCTTTTCTTAGTATTTCTCAAAGAGTTTCTTGTGACTTCATTGCCAAGGCTGAGATTTGTGGGGTAAGTAGGAGAAAATGGAGTCTGCCATGAAAAAGGGGATGAGATGGTCTCCATTCCTTCTCAGCCTCCTCCTTGGCAGCTTGTGTGGAAGATAAACAACTCAGGGCTTCTCTTCATTGTCTCTGCGCTCCCTCCACCCCTTCCTCCCTTTGTGGAGTGGACACAACCCCTCCCATCCCGGACTGGCATCTGCTCCCTTGCTGGGCCTCACTTGGTTGTCCACAGGGTGGAGAAGCAGACTCCTTCGGTGCCAGTGCCTGCTCCCAAGGCCATGTGGCTGGGTTCATCCAGACCTCAGCCCACCCTCTTGTCCCCACCGTTGTGGCAGCAGCCGCTCTGGCCACGTCCAGGGGAGGGACAGTGGTGCTGCCACCAGCCCCTGCGCCTCTTCTTACTGGCTACCTGTTTCATGACCACTGTATATTTTCTGCGCTGTGCCAGACATTATTCCAGAGCTCTGGGCCCTCTAGGACAGCCCCTCGGCTCCTGTAGATGCCGGTCTCGATGCGGAGGTGTGACATATACACAGGAAGAGAGATGGCCTTGCAGAAGTACCCAACGATTGTTAGAAAGAAGCGCCGGAAGTTTAGAGAACAGGGAGAACATTCTGGGCTAGTTTAGACTGAGGTGCTCTTGCAGAAGAGGTGGGATGACCGACCTAACCCTCTATGCCTATGTGTATCACCACCTGGATCTCCTCTCTACCTGCGTATTCATTTTTAGGCTTTAGTGGCATGTCTGGATTGGGAAGCTTTTGGAAGGATCCAAAGCACCCAGGTCATTGGCTGCTCTAGCCCCAAAGAAGAGTGATAATAAGATAATAAAACTGATGGGGCAAAATCTGGGGTTTGGAATATTGAGTTTGAGTCACTTCCTGGGTACTGAGAACGGGTCTCTGTCTGATGGTGTGTTTTTCTCACCATATGCTTGCTCTTCATTTCCTGTGATGAGCTTAGCAAAGAGCTTTTTTTGAAAAATCATTGACGAGGGGCCGTTTCTGATATAAACAAGATTAATTACTCCTGTTATAACCCACCTAGATGGTGATCCAAAGATCAATTCCGGCTCTAAAATTCCAGTTTGCAGAAGCTCATGCAGTCATGACATCACCAGACAGGTCGCTGGGCTGGGAACGTGATGATGAGCAGGGAGCCACTGGCTCTTCCCAGGGCTTACAGTCCAGTGAGGGCGGCAGCCAAGCTCGGGGGTCCTGGCAGCCAGGCCCGGCTGACCCTCAGCAGGCATGTCATGAACTGCGCCTGGGGCTGGAGGCTGAGCCTGGCAGAGAAGCCGGAAAGGCTTTTGCAAGGAGGATCCATGTGAGCTCATTAAGTCTTTTACTTTTTAAATTCTTACCCAAGGATATATTTATTGATCTTAGAAAGAGAGGGAAGGGGAGAGGAAGAAACATCGATGTGAGAGAAAAACATTGATTGGTTGCCTCCCATAAGCGCTTCGATTGGGAATCAAACCCACAACCTAGGTATGTCCCCTGACTAGGGATCAACGCCACAACCTTTTAATGTACGGGATGATGCTCCAACCAACTGAGCTACCTGGCCAGGGCATGAGCTCGTTAAGTCTTGATGATCAGTAGGTTTTTGTCTGGCAGAGATGGGTGGATTATTTGTTCCAGGCAAGGGAACAGCTTAGGCAAAGAAACACACCTGTTTATAAGAGTGTGCTGCTCTTGCATAAAAAAACCTTTTTTTCTTATGGCTGGAGTGGGGGGTTGAGTTGTAGGGTCCTTGGAGGGAAAGGGGTTGGGACTAGGGAGGAAGTCATAAGATTGTGAAGAGCCTCGAATGTCACCTGAAGGAATTTAAGCCTGATGTTCTAGGTGAACTTGTCTGTTTTTTCTGGTTTGGGCTTCCTTAGAGTGCTCCAAGTCCCTCGTGTCCTTTATTTACTTGATGTTTTTAGAGATTTTCATTGTTAGAGGACTTGTCTCCTCCCAGCTTTTCTGGGAAGCTGCCACTGTCCCATCCTCCTCGACTCTGATGCTTGGCTGGGAGTTGGCTCAGCTTACCTGATGATGTGGTTCTGCACACAGTAGGTGTGCAATAAAGAACTGCCGACTGAAGGACATCTCAGATTGATGGAGTTAAAGCCTTTTTCTGTTCAAGCCAAACCACCACATTGCACTCCTTACTGAACTGCATTGGCGAAGCTGGGCATAGGCCTGCACCCCACTCATGGCACCTGGCAGCGGGTCTGTGAATGTCAAGGGCAGGCTTAAGGGATTGTTGGGAGGAGGGCTGAACAAAGCAAAGGAAGAGCAGGAAATGGACATGAGAAACAGTAAAATAGGGGAGACCAAGGTAGGGAGTATAGGAGAATTTCAACAGCAGTTATCTCAGGTGCCTTTCCTACTAGTTTAAATCCTACATAAATCCCCTATTCTCTTTAAAATAGAGGCTAAAAGAGGACCAGGTGTTTGGCGAGAACTTGGCAGGCTGTGTTGGCCGGTTCGAACATGGAGAGGATTGAGAATGGCTGAGCAGCGAGGAATGCTAGGCAGTGCTGGGGCCCCCAGCAGCTGTTAATGTTATAGAACGCTCTAAAATAATCCTTGTGGATGGCTCTTACCACAGCGTTTTCTGCCTCTGACCCCTACACAGAGTTGTTTACATCATTTCGTGTTTATTGAGTTGCTTGGGTTACTCATCAGTACCGATGATCTTGAAGTATTTTTGCATCTTGCTGTTGTGCGTGGGTCAGGTGACCCCTTGGAACCTCAGTTTCCTTATTTAAACCCGTCAAGGTCGAGTAGTTACTCACGTGAACAGGGTTTGCAAACTGTAAAGCAGAGCTATAAATGGAAGGTGGTTTTTGTCAATTACGGAGCCTTGGAGGGCGAAGCTGCCTGTTGGATACTTGGCTCACGATGAATACCATGGAGTGGGCGTTTACTAGAGGAATTAGACTTCACACAGTTGTGGGAGGAGCTGGGGAAGCGAAGGCCTGAACTGGAAGGTTGGAGGATCCGGGGAAAAGCCACCCGTCAGTCAGCCCTCCCAAGGCACCAGTCGCGGTGGACAAGTTAGAGCTGGCGGAAGAATCTGGGACCGAGGTGGAGTGGAACTGCTGCAGAGGGAAGGAAGCGAGCACAGGAGTGGGTGGGAGGGTGATCTGTCTTCACAGCTACCCGTTCGCCAGCCCAGCATCTGGTGGTCTCCGGGCATGCGGGTCAGTGAGGACAGCGGTTGGGAGAAAGAGCAGAAAGAGCGAGGACCTGGTGGCCACTAACACCTATGCATCTGTCTCGCCACCTTTCACTGTCACAGCCCCTGGAGCACATGATAGATGCTGCTTGCTTTCCACTTCCCAAATTTCAGATGCACTTTGTTTTGTCTAACTGTAAGGCAGAGCTGCACAGGGAAGAGGATTCTGGGAAATGTAGTTCCAACTTAGCTAAGTGGGCACATACCAAACTCTACACTTTCCAAATGTAGAGTTAAAGATTTTGCATGGCTTGGCCTCCCAGGGTCTCGCAAAGGCCAGCGAACTGAAAGCAACGTCATGGTTATAGGATCTAGATCTTCACTGCTTGGAAGTCCAGTTAGCTAATGGTCCACTCTTGAAGTGACTTGCACTTGTGCACCTCAGTTGCTGGTGGCATCAGATCTCCTGGCGTCCTTTCCTGTCTGTAGTGCCAGAGGTGATGGCTGTCTCAGCAGCAAAAGCTGAGGAAAGTCGCATTGACCGTAAAGAGCCTGTCACTTTGAGGGGTGCAAAGTCTCCTATCGCAAATTCTTGTTTGATCTGGGAGATATCAGTACATCCTCCTCCTTGCCCTGTCTGAAGGCGGAAAGATTTCCGGATATGAATGACTACAGACTAGAGCCAGAAACTGTCACGTGAAAGTTAAATGAGAACACGGTTAGCCCTCTGGACCACCCTGCTCCCCCCGTGGTCTGTAAGTCCCAGCCGCCCCTGTGCTTGTGTTTCTGCGGCCAGCTGGGGCCAGCAAGGACCTGGGGCTGCCTCCTGTGGAAATCTCGGGCCTTGGGGAGATAGCACACCTGGACCTGGTCGTCCCTGAGTTCTGTCATCTTTTTGACTGTCACCCCTGATAGTTCCCTCTGTGACCACACTCTCTTGCCTTTACTCCTTCCCGTTCCCTCGCGTCTGTTGAAACTACTTTCCATCCTCACTGTGATGCCCTGATCTTTTTTTTTACTTGCCTTTATTTTATTTTATTTTAAAAAATTGTTATTTTTTAATTACAGTTTATATTGAATGTTATTTTGTATTAGTTTCAGGTGTACAGCAGGGTGGTTAGACGGTCAAATATTTTACAGTACGTCCCCCCCCAGTATCTCCAGTGCCCACCTGTCACCTGACAGAGTTATCACAGTGTTGTTGACTGTATGCCCTATGCTGTGCCCTGTGTCCCCATGACTGTCTGTAACTGCCAATCTGTACTTCTCAAGCCCTTCTCCTTTTCTCGCAGCCCCCAGCCCCTCGCCCTCCGGCAACCGTCAGACCGTTAATGTCCCTGATCTGGAACATTGCTTTTTTCCGGTCCCCCAGGCCACTTCCCCTGGGCTCTAATCCAGGGCAGACGCTGGTGGTCGGCAGCTTGGCAGCGAGCTTGTTTAGGTCCTTGGACCCCCTCCCGTATTTCTCTGCCAGTCTTCCTGCCATAGCTGAGTCGTGCACACCAACCACAGTCTCTGAGCTCAAGCCTTGTCATCTTGCCGGGGGGAAAAAATCTCAAACCTGCTCACCCGTGTTTCCCACAAAGTTAGGGTGTCTGTGCCGCACCCGAGCCCTCCCGTGTGTTCACATGCCGCTCGTTTCCTGTTGTATTCGTTGTGACGCCCGTTCGCACCTTCCCCAGGGTCTCCAGGACCCGGACCCCTCTCTGCTCCTTTACCGAGACAAGGAGGTTTCTCAAGCCTTTTTGTCTGAAAACTTCTGTATTTTTACCCATCCTTTCCTCCTAAATTCTGGAAAAGGTAAGGCCCGTGTCTTTGGCTCTTTTTCTCTCTTTATGTATATTATGCTCTCTGTACGGGACCCCGTGCAACCTGTGGGGCCACGTACGGCGAGCATAATACCATCCTGTAATGCCATCCACGTGCCGATGATGACTCTTCAGTGAATGTCTTTGCTTGGGTCTCCCCCGTGCTCCAGACACACTGCTTGCCCCACTGTACCCCCCTCTCATGCCTAACAGGCATCTCACTCTCAAAGTGGTCAGAAGAGAACTCCAGCTTTGCCCAACACAACTTCGCTTCCTCACCTCAGTGAGTGGCTTCGCCATGCACCCTGGTGCTCCAGCCAGAGCCTCGATCATCCCAATTCTTCTCTCCCTCGCTCTCCACATTCAAACGGCATTCCGCCTTTTCATTTTATAATCAAGATATGTCTTGAACCCACCACTCCTGAGGCTCACGGCCACTGCCGTCCGAGGCTAGTGTTCATCATCTTTTACTGGGTGTGCTGGAACGCTCTCCATACTGGTGTCCTCGCTTCCAGATTGGCCCCCCTATGATTCATCTTTCACACAGCAGCCAGGATGAGCTCATAAAGGCAGCCCCTATCGTTCTCTAGTTCATGAGCTTTCCTCGCCCGCTGGAATCCACGGCCCCGCCCCCTCACTCACTATAGTCCAGTCACACTGATATTTGTCTGTCCATCGAACATACCAAGCTCTCTGTCCAGAGCATTCTTGCCCCAGAATCAGCCCTTGCCTCCTCCTCTTCTGGTCTGAATTCAAACGTGACCTTGCCAGACCTTGCCAGAGGGGTCCTTCCAGACCACAGCTGCTACAAGCAGCCAACCCCCACCAGGTCACTACGTATTAGCATATTTTATCTTGAGAGCCTTTGCCAGCCCCCGGCTTTGTTTCCTCACTCTCTAGAACACAGGCTTCTGGTGAGCAGGGACTCTTACCTGCACGTCCCCAGTGCTTCGCAGGAACCGACCGGCTGACTCTCCAGGATAAACTTCCTGCTGGTGCCCTTCCCCTCCTCTTGCCTGCTTTGGGGTCTTTTTCACGGTGCTGCCCTCTCTTCCTTGCATCTTGGATGGTTCCTGGTCTCCTGGCTCTTTCTCTCCAAATTCCACACCACATCACTGAAAGGGCTCTTCTCTGAGTCACCGGTTCGGTCGTCTTTTCTCAGCACCCATCCACTTTGACTTTTCTGCAGGGTTGATGCTGTTCAGTTTCCCCTCCTGAAACATCCGCTAGGAGTCCGCTCCAGCTATTGTCCAAGATGCAGGCCTGAGTCCGGCCTTAGGACCTTGAAGTCTCCCAGGAGCAAGTAGAGGGTGTGTCTAGAAGTAAAACAGCAGACGTGCAAACCTTCCTCCTTGAAATGCTTGCATCCCTTGGCTGCTGGACGGAAGACTTGCCTGGTGTTCTTTCTGAGGGGCGCGTATTTCTTTTTTCTTGGCTGGTGTCTTTTTCTTCTGCTTGTGTCTTACATATAGGCGATCTCTATAGTTTTTGTCCCTTTCCTTCTTCCCTGGACTCTGTCCCTCCGTGACCTCATCGACTCCCACGTCTTCACCTTTAGACAGATCCCCTCTTCACCCACCCCCCCCCAGGCATGTGGTTGCACCTTCGCCCTGGGATCAGATATCTTCTGGGGGCTGCCATTCCCGCCACCTCCTGGACCCTTAACCTTGGCTGACTCTCACAGACTAATTTTCTCCGCTGTGTTTCCCTACCGGCTCTTAGCTGCCCTTTTACGGGTCTGTCAGCTGCCCCTGCCAGATGCCTCTCAAAGCTACTGCCTTCCGGGTCCCAGCATTGCCCTCAGAACAGCTCCTCAGCCCCCTTGTAGGGGACTCTGGGCTGAGCTGCCCTGCGTCTGCTCCAGGCTCCCTACCGCTCCCCAGAGCCCCCTCCAAGGTCTTTGCTTCTGTTCTGCCTTTTAACTCTAGTCACCTTCCTCCTCGGTGTCCCTGTCCAGCCTCTCCTTTGCCCCCCGCACCACTTTTCAGAGGCTCGGTTCAAATGTTGGCCATGCTTTGACATCTTCATTAGTCTTTTTGGATGGACACACCCTCACTGTTGAACCCTGCGGCACTTGGTAGTACTTCTCCTTGGTTTTTTATGTCCTGCCCCCATGACAATTTTTATGTATACCTTCTGACCCTTAACACATCACACGCAAGTCCCCTGAAAGAAGATCCGGAGGCCGACTTACCTTTCTCCTCTGAACGGGTGACATCGTATTTGTCTCGTGTATCTCAGTGAGGTCTTTGCGGAACCTTTCTTTAAAAAATGAGGATGAGGCCCGCTCTAGTAGAACCCATTTGCGTTCAGATGGGATTTGGAAGCACTGCCGTATGTGACTTCACTACGCACCCTCTGCTGGCTGTGACTTGCTCAGGGCACGCACTGCTGCATATTCATCCGTCAGGGGCTGTCTAGGTGAAAGCCGCCCAGTCCCTTCCTGCCGGGCCTCTCAGCCGCAGACAGGAAGAGGCACAGGTTTTTCATTTGTTGATTCAGATATGCCAGTAAAGGCTCTGTAAAAGTTTACAAGTTCGACCTCTGTGTTCCCTTCCAGCTCACCTGTGGGCTGGGAACTCATTGTAGCAATCCACAAGTCTCCAGTCTCTCTTAGAGGCACTTTGTAAGGTCTCAGGAAAGGGGACTTCGGTGCCTGTCCTTTTGTAAGGCAAACTAAAGTGCCATATTTTAGTGTGTGTCTCATTTCGGTATTTCAGCTCTACTGGTACCCTGGGTTCCAAACTGCCAATACTTCCAAATGGCTCCGATTGGAAAGTCAGGCTGTTTGCTTCTAGGCAGCTCAGTGAGATGATAAAATTTGAGCAGTCATAGAACCAATTGCAAAAGTCCTTTGCTGTACCCTGCAGGTCTTGATTTAGAATAATGCTGATGATAATCCAAGAAATAAAATCTGTTTTCCTCAGATATCATGAGGGGCGGGAGAGGGTAGAGAAATTCAGTTTAGTCTTTATTAGCTTGTCTCTCTTAATACTTCCTCACGGTGGCTGACTTTGCCCATTGAACTAAACATTGCAGGGATAGATTATCTTGAAAAACGGGCCTGACTTTTCCTGCCCACGCCCATCCATTCTGCATGGCAGAAAAGGGTGAAGGCATTGAATTATTTTCTTGAGTACTTCAAAGGTGGGCCAGTGTTCATCTGGAAACAGTGCCTTCTTGATGACTAATTACCCGAGCTGCTGAGAAGTCAGAGCAACGGGCTCCCCAAAGCCCTTCCTACATGATTTTGCAAGTTCCCTTTCCCTTTTTTGAATTTGAAAGTGTGAGATGTTAGAGTTGGTATCACTTAAAATAACGGAGGTACTGTGTCAGAAAAAATGTTGAAGAACCTGGAAGATATTTTTAACAATCCTATTTCTCTATTTCTCTCGTCTGTCTACTTCATCTTGAGGGTACGTATTTCTTCTCTTAGTAGAGCATGTCTTTTACTTTCCCGCCTATCTGGTTGACATTGCCCTTGGAGAATTTGAAGTATTTTATAGGGAATTTCAAGCTTTCTCCCTCCTACTCAGAACAAAGACAAAATCAATGGAAGGTGGGACTATCAACAGCACAGTGGGAGGCGAACCAGCCCAGCCCGCCTCTGTCCTGACCGAGCTGGTGGAGAGGGCCAGGGAAACCTGGGTTCGGGGCCCTCCCCCAGGGGCTGTGAGGACCTGTCCGCACGTTCAGTGACTCCTCCGAGTGTCAGTCTCCTCAGGGTTAGTCCTCTGTCTCCTCAGTTCTGTGGTAGCGAGGTAGTTCGTGGCCACCTTCTGGTTCTGCTCTGTGCTTTAATTGAGATGATTCATGAATAGTTTCGACCTCAGTGCATGGTGTAGAAGGTAGACGTGGTGTATTATTATTTTGGTCTTATTGGTGAGAGAGATTTAGTGAGAATCCAAGTGAACACGTGACACAATAAAATACTTCAGAAACGCTTATATCATTTGAGCTGAAATTGTGGAGTCTTTGATTAATCAAGTATTCTTTTATTATTTCCCTCTGCTCTCCATTGGTTTATTTGTTATCCATGCTTTCATTTTTGTGGTTATTCTAGAGATTAGAACATACATTGTGGACTTTTTGGTATCTGCTGGTGGCCCTTTTATCACTCCAGGATAGTGTAAAACCCCAAAACAATTAAGCCCTATTTACTCCCCTCTTTCCCTCACTTTTTATGCTGTTGACATCCAATATTTTAATTATGCATCTATTTTAAATTCCAGAAGACATCGCTGACACTGCAGTAGAGCATCCGTGTACAGCCGACTTACCCCCATTGTTACCCTTTCCTTTGCTCTTGATGCCTGTCTGCCTTTCCGTGGTTCCATCTGGTATCAATTTCTTTTTTTAAGATTTTATTTATTTATTTCAGAGAGAGGGGAAGAGAGGGAGACAGAGAGGGAGAGAAACAGCAACATATGGTTGCCTCTCACATGGCCCTCACGGGGACCTGGCCTGCAACCCAGGCACGTGCCCTGATGGGGAATCGAACCGGGACCCTCTAGTTCCCAGCCCGCGCTCAATCCACTGAGCTACACCAGCCAGGGCTGGTATCAATTTCTTTCTGGTTGAAGAATCCCTTTTCATATTTATTTTCATTATTTCTGTAGTATTTCTTTTCATTCTCTTTTCCTTGTTGAAAGTTGGTTGAAAGCATATTTACTTTCCCTTTTTTTTTCCAAGAATTTTTTTCAGTGTAGAATTTTAGGTTGGCTGCCTCCTTTCATCGCTTTAAAGATGCCCTTCCGTTGTCTTCCGAGCTTCTCTTCTGTTGAAGGTCTGCTGTCGGTGTTCCGCCACTTCCTTCTCTCTCCGCGGCGGTTCTACTGTGAGGTACCTGGGTGTGGTCCTCTCCGTGTTTATACTTCGCATACGTGGCACTCCCCGAATCTTGGGTGTGCTGTCTACTGTTGGTTTAAGAAATCCCTTAGCCATTAGCTCTTCAAAAATTAACTCTGCCTAATTCTACCGCAGCCTTTCTCCTGCTGGGACGCTGTAAAGCATGTTTGAGCTCTTTTTACTGTCTCTCATGTGTCTTTTAGGTTCTTTTCTGTATTTTTCATCCTTTATTGCACATTGGGCTTCAGTTTGGATAAGTTATACTGACTTCTTTTCTGCTGCACCTAATCGGCTAGCAGATCCATTTATTGAGCTCTTGATTTCAGATATTATATCTTTTTATTTTATTTATTTATTTATTTTTTAATATTTTATTTATTTATTTTTAGAGAGAGGGGAAGGGAGGGAGAGAGGGAGAGAAACAGCAATGTATGGTTGCCTCTCACATGGCCCTCATGGGGACCTGGCCCGCAACCCAGGCATGTGCCCTGACTGGGAATCAAACCGGGACTCTTTGGTTCCCAGCCCACGCTCAATCCACTGAGCTACTCCAGCCAGGGCCAGATATTATATCTTTTTAGTTCTAGAATTTCATTGTGATTATTTCAGTAGATTTTAGGTAAGAGGTAAGAAATCCAGTTGTCTATTTCTTTAGTAACTAATTGCAGTTGAAGTCTGTGTGTGACAGCACCGGTGTCTGGATCGCTGTGGATCTGTTTGCGTTGTCTGGCTTTTTCTCTGGTTTTCAGTCACTTGGTCCTGTCATTTGGAATTTCTGGTAAGTTATGACTGAATACTGAAAAATTATAGAAGCTCTGTAAGTTATTTTCTTTTTCCCGAGATCTACTTTTTTAGTTTTCCTGACAGGCTTGGAGAGTAAGAGAGGTAAGACCATAATCCAGTGAGGAATTGAGATGCTTTGAGGCCAGATTTCAGTATTGATGAGAACTATAGTTGTTTTTGAACTCTGCTCTTACTCCAAGGACATAGCCCCGGGAGGGCTGTAATTGAAAGTCTGGGGTGTTTACTATATACAGCCTACCTTCCTAGGTGAACTGTACTGTACCTGATCTGCCTTCCTCTGTTTCCTCAGTACTGTGAGACGGTCAGAAACGTTGCTTCATTGTTTAGCCCATTCATGTTTACTTTGTGCTTAGTTCCTCAGCCACTCACAGCACCACCCCACCGCCCTGCTGCCCAGGCAGCCTTCATGACGTCGGTCTCCTGGACGGGGAAAGCAACGTGGTTTGTCGGCTCGCTGCTCTGATACTGCCTTTTCTCCCAGGATCTTGGCTCTTCAAATTGAGACTTTCTAATGGACCTGAACTTCAGCTGTTGTCTTCCTGGCCAGGAGCACTGAGCTATTAACTTTACTTAGTCTCTGACCTGCACCTCTCGAAGTTGGCAAATGTCCCAAGAGAAAGAGCAGTGGACGTTGCCAGATCCGCCTTGGGGTCTTTCTGGGATTTTGGCCCTTCGATCCTGGATTGCTCAGTGGTGTGTTCAGTGATCTGCCTCTCGTCATCTGTCTGTCTTTGGTGGCTGTCCTCGGGGCAGGGGCAGATGACACAAGCTGCTCTGTCACTGCAGAAAGGGACAGTCCCCTGGAAGGGGAAATCTCAATTCTTGGTCTTTTGAAAGTTGTACCCTACTTAATCCTCTTCCTCCCCAAAAAGTATCTGAGGTAATTTATTGTGAAATACACATATAAATGCAATAAAAACCTTAAAATAAGGGTAAAAAAAAAGTCAGAAGTACAAGAACAGCAGAGAAGGCGGAGGAAGGTAAGAGACAGGAAGGGCATTTAAAGGAAATTTAAACTGCGGCGGTTTCCATGGTCGACCATGATATTTAGTACAGGACTTCCCTGACGCTAAGATACAAGAGGACACGTGAATTTGACGTATGTTAGGGAAAACAGGACTTAGCAGTTGGGATAGAGAAAAGATAAAATTAGCAGTAACACATGTATTCAGTTTTTTTGTTTTGTTTTGTTGTGTCTTTTGGCTATTTGGTTTTGTTTTTGTTAGTTAGACAAAAACTTTTTCAGCCGAAGTTTGGAGGCAGTGGGAGGTTCTGAAACTCACCGGAGACGGTCCGGTCTAATCAGGGCATTACATGCACTGGGCCGCTTAGTGGCTGGGATCGCTGATGGTCTGGCATCGAAGCCTTAATACCGCTGCACAATCATATATTAAAACGCCCATATTGCCCTGGCTCAGTTGGTTACAGTGTGTCCAGCTACGTCAAGGTTGTGGGTTCGATCCCAATCAGGGCACATACAGGAATCAACTGCGGAAGGCATAAATAAGTTGAACAACAAATCGATGTTTCCCTCTCTCCTTCTCTCTCCTTTACTTTCTCTCTAAAATCAATAAATTTTTTTAAATGCCCTTATTTTGTCTTGAGTATTGAAGGTACTCTGGGGCTCTGGTACTCTGGTTTAAGTGGTAAGAGATGCTTATGGAATTCTTGTCCTCTGGTCCATTAACAGGTATTTTTTGATGGTGCTTAATTCTAAGGGAATTTTATCATATGGATTTTCGCATCATTGAACAACACTGTAGTGTCCTCAGTGTTACTTTTAAAGGTCATAGAAAAATGGTTTTCATATGATGGTTCCTCGTAAGGACCCTTGAAAACAAACCATAATTTTAAATCAATATTAGTAAAGACTCTTAATTTGAAATGCTGGTAGAATTTAGAAAACCAGAGGAAATTTTGATTTTTCCCCCTGTTATCAACTGTTACAAGAGATTTTGACAAAAATTGGCAATGTGTGGCTGTGCAGATATGTTTTCGATTTGAAAAGAGCCATATGCTTTATTTTTTACCATTTATATTTATTTTAAAATATTATTAGCTGTTATTTAACACTATTAGAGGAGCTCTGTGCTAAATACCAGATTGCTTGTAGTTAGTTGAAATTCTGTTCCCAAAATTTAAAATCTTGATTTGCATGACTGAGGGGACAGCTCAGTTCTGCATGCAAGACACAGCTTGGGTTTATATCTTTTTAGATTAGAATTTGATCTTTCAAGCATCTGTTCCTGTCTGCTTTGCTCTTCCCAGCGGCACTATAACACAGCCTGTCGGACACACTCCGCAGGTCGAGGCAGGAGGGCCTAAGTGACCCTGGGGGAGATGGGCAGGCTTCGCAGAGGAAGCAGTGCTGGAGCTGCTTCTTGCACGAAGCTAAGAGATGGCTGGGAGGGCATTCCAGCCGCAGGAGTCACAGAAGCAGAGGCCACGGGCCACGAGAGAGCATGGCGTTTCCAGAAAATGAAGGGTCATTTGTTTTCTAGGAGTATAAGCGTTATGAGATGAAGGAAAGGTTGGAGAAGAAGCGGGAGTGCTAGCCATGGGCCAGCCACGCGTGATCTTGTGTGTCTTTTATCCAGCGGCTCAGTTAGCAAATACTTACTGAACAGCTACCATGGACCAGGCTCTGTGTGTATGTGTGCTGTGTGTACATGAACAAAACAGCCAAAAAAATCACCACTCATATGGAACTTACACCGTAGTGGGAGGAGAGAGACTATAAATAGTAGTAAAAACACACAAATGTGCATAAAGTGTGTTAGTGGTAAGTGAGAAGAAGAAACTGAGCAGGAGTGAGACTGCAGGTGGGGGTGACTTGAAGGGGGCTAGGAAAGGCCTCGCCATGAAGGTGACGTTGGAAGAAAGAAGGAGCTGGGGTGAGCGAGAGTTCTCCGGACGGAGGAGAGGCGCAGAAGCCCGAGGTCACAGCAGCCTGGCTTGTTCTGGAAACCGTAGGAAGAAAGCATAGCTGGTATATGGTGGACGGAGCCAGTGGGAGAGGAGCGGGAGGTTCAAGGAAGGCCTGGTGTTGTGAATGGGTCTCGATGGCCCCTCAGAAGACTTTTGGCTTTTATCTGAGTGAGGTGGGGGACGATTGGAGAGTTGAGCAGAGTAATGACGCCATACAACTTAAGCTGTGGAAAGATCACTTTTTAAGACTAGAGGTCAAGAGTAGAAACCAGGAGGCCAGTTGGGAGGTCGTTGCTTAATTCAGATGAAGGGGATGGTGGCCTGAGGCAGGGCGATCACAGTGGGGGCCTCTGGAAGATAGATCATGTTCTGTGCGGGATAAGGCGCCATTAAAGACTTTGGACCAGGAAACTAACGTGAGTTGTATGTTAAAAAGATGATATTGGCGATCCCATGGAAGCCGGATTGAAGAGACAGGAGCTGGATCAGTTTCCGAAGCTCTAATCACTAAGAATAAAGATAGAGACCCTAGCTGGGGCCCTTTTGGGCAATTGTCAACCCTGGTCAACTTCTTTTTTTTTTTTTTTAAGATGTTATTTATTTATTTTTAGAGAGAAGGAGAAAGAAAGGGAGGGAAACATCAGTGTGTGAGAGAAACATCAATCTGTTGCTTCTTGTACGTGCCCCAAGGCATGTGCCCTGACTGGGAATTGAACCGGTGAATGTTTGCTCTGGGGGACAATGCCCAACTAAGCCACACCAGCGAGGGCAACCCTGGTAAACTTCTTCCAAGGGATAGATAGTGAAAAGATTTGTCCATTTAGAAACGTCTGTGCAAACCTTGTCAAGGAAACAAAGTCAGCGACTGTGATCAGATTTATTCTAATCTAGAGGCGGCCTGCAAAGCCCACAGCCGCCTACGCTCACCACGCGCTAGGCATGGCTGGGGCGCTCCGTAGCTCTGTCCCTCATGGGGAGCATGGTGACTGTTGTCTCCATTTCTCAGGTGGGGAAACTTGGGCACAAGGAAGTTAGGCACTAGGCTCTGCTGCCTCTTAAAGATCGTCACTCTGGCAGTTCCTTCTAAAAGATTTCTTAGGGAGATTCAGAATTGTCTGGTCATCTCTAATATTACGTTGGAAAAGAGACCATCTATTTTCTTTGTGAACTGTGGTGATGATGGCTTTGCTGCTGGGTAGGTGTGTATTCGTTCAACGCTCTGAGTTGCCAGTGACAGAAATTAGGTTAAGGAACATAAGTGAGAGTGAAAGGAACT
The DNA here is from genome assembly GCA_004026765.1 of Micronycteris hirsuta. Classification (NCBI taxonomy): domain Eukaryota; kingdom Metazoa; phylum Chordata; class Mammalia; order Chiroptera; family Phyllostomidae; genus Micronycteris; species Micronycteris hirsuta. Next base: position 76,761 of record PVJI01004099.1, read on the forward strand.
GAAAGAAATGGAAATGTCCAGAGGAAGCGGGGTGTGTGTGTGTGTGTGTGTGCGCGCACGCACGCACGCACATGCATGTGCCTATGTGGATCTGGGGAGGGTGCAATGATTTAGAAAATATGGCTACATCCAGTGACTCAGACGACGTCGCAGGTCACTAGGGCACATGCTGTCTCCTCGCTGGTCCTGGTGCTGCTGGCTGGGGTCTCTCCTACAGTAGGTGGCTCCCCACCTCGTCAGGAGGGCTGCCCACCTGTAGCTTCAGCTGTTACCGGAGGAAGTGAAAGTGTCTCCCTGAGAAGCTTCAACAAACAGGAGGCAGGAAAATTCTGATTCACTTGGCCTCAGCCCCAGTGTCCTTCCTGGGGGCTGGGGAGCAGGGTCAGCCCCATCTGAGGGGCATGTAAGGAACGCCGGGCAGCAGCCGCGGAGAAGCATTTGCAGGAAGTACCAGGAGCGAGGTCACAGACGTCGCCGTCTGGGCACACCCTCAGGAGGAAGGGAGCAGCGTGCTCCAGCCTTCTCTGGGGTCGGTGGCACTATTCTCCATGGGAAGCAATGTGACCCATGAGTTACCGGCACTGGTCACTTTATTTTTAGGGAGTCCCCCAGCTCAAAGGGCCCACTAACCCCATTGCTCTTTCTCAAATGTGCAAGTTTCCTCTTTTCCATCTCAAAGTAAATGATACAGGGTGCAAAAAAACAAGAGATAACTTCAAAGAAGAATTTCTCCACTTTTTTTTTTTACCCTGACACAAATTAAGATAAAAGGTGTCTTCATACTGTGGAATACACACACCATTGTTTCCCTAACAAAACTTAATGAAACACAAGTTATTTCTTACAAAGTGCAATAGACTCTAATATTTTCTGTTCTGTTAAATTTCATTAAAACACACACATGTGCTGGTCACAGCCATTATAGATACCTTTCACAGCCCACGCAACAGTGGCCCCTGGACTTTGGAAAACACAGATTGAACTATTGAAAAACAAGCAAGAATTGTGTATCAGACTTGCTGGGGTGGCTGTAACAAAGCCGCACAGCCTGGGTGGCTGGAACCACAGAAGTTTATCGTCTCAGTTCTGGGAGACGAGCGGTCGAGGCGTTGACAGGCTTGGTTGCTCCCAAGGGCTGAGAGTAAGAATCCGCTCCGTGCCTGTGCCCTGGCTGCTGGGGGCTGGCCGGCAGTCTCTCGTATTCCTTGGCTTGTGGATGTATCTCCTTCTCTCCGCCTTCATCTTCGCACGTGTCTCTCTGTGTACATGGCTTTGTCCAAATTTCCCCTTTTTAAGGGCATTAGTCATTGGATTAGAGGCCCACTCTACTCTAGTAGGACCTTGTCACGACAATGAATTATGTCTGCAGTGACCCTATTTTGAAATAAGATCACCTTCTGAGGTACTGGCTGGGAGCTAGGACTTCAACACAGGAATTTCTGAAGGAAAAGGGACATAATTCAACCCATTACAAATGATAAAAATACAAAATTAGAAATAAATAATGGAAGTTGTTATTATGTGGCAGACTCTCAGCTACATATTTAATTTTATGAGCTCAGTGAATCCTTCATGCCGCATTTAATAGTTGGAAGGCAAGGCTGAGAGGTGTCTCAGATTTGAACTTGGGTCTCCTTGATTTCAGAGCCCATGCTTTTTCCTGTGTACCTTATTCATAGACCATCAAGAAGGAGCCATGCAAGTGCAAGTTCACTTTGGTCTGGGTTGCAGTGCTAAACACAGGTGGGAAGCGCGCTGTGGAATTGTGCCAGATTTCATTGCAATGAAGACGTCTTCAGAGTCACACAGGAATGCCAGTAAACTCTTGGCTTTGTCCACGGTCTTGTCCCCCACGAGTGGCTGCGTTCCTAACAACACCCAGCCCAGCAACCAGCTGGACCACGCACTCCCTCCCTTTGTGTTTTCCTATCCTCATTCTGAATTTTGATCAGGGTGAAGAGTAGGGAGAAGGAAATGAGCCAGAAAATAGAAAATTAATACTTGGTAGAGTCGTCATATTTCAAAATTTGTAGACAATGTGGGATAATCAGAGTCAAATCATGTTATCAGCAGGCTGCTGCAGGATTTAAAAGTTGGCATCCATCAATGTAAATCAGGTCTCCGGAGCCCCAGGGAATGGTGGTCTCCAGGGATGAGGGCTGGTGCAGAGTGGGCAGAAGTGTAAATACTTGATTAGCTGTGTCCTTTTCTTTCCCACAATAGCTGAACTGCTTCTGCATCACATAGACTGGTAATGCTATGTTAAATAGTAACGGGAGGGAAGAAGCTACTTGGGTTTATGGTTAGCCTACTTTAAATACTTATCTTCCTCCCTGTCAATCCTAGGAAACTGTTGAGTGAGAGGTACTCATTTCAGGGGTGCACTCCTGGCTCACGGGTCTGGGGGTGACCTCCTTCTGCAGAGACACAGGCAGGACACCATCTCCCCCAGCTGTTCAGATGTCACATTCCTGCCACATGCCTGCACACGGGAGCACCCATGGGTTTGCTGCGTTTATACGGGGAAGACGTGGCCTGATTCAAGACCCGCCTTTCATCTCTTGTCATTGCAGCTCTTTGTCAAGGGCGTGTGGTGAGAGTCCCCGCCGGGAGCCTGGTGAGGGTGGTGGGCACCGAGCTGGTCATCCCCTGCAACGTCAGCGACTATGACGGCCCCAGCGAGCAGAACTTTGACTGGAGCTTCTCGTCCTCGGGGGGCAGCTACGTGGAGCTGGCCAGCACCTGGGAGGCGGGCTTCCCCGCCCAGCTGTACCGGGAGCGCCTTCAGCGGGGCGAGATCCTTTTGAGGCGAACCGCCAACGACGCCGTGGAGCTCCACATAAAGAACGTCCAGGCCTCGGACCAAGGCCACTACAAGTGTTCCACCCCCAGCACAGACGCCACCGTGCAGGGCAACTATGAGGACACAGTGCAGGTGAAAGGTACATCCTCGTGGGGCGGGGCGGGGGTCGCCATGCCAGGGGCCAGACTTTCTTGTGCCACTTGGCTGTGGGTGACTTTGTCAAGAAACTTAACACTTGCTGAGATCTCGGCTTCCCCCTCTAATGGAGTCACAGTGCCTTACCTGATGAACGGCAGAGGATGGGGCAGGCGGCCTCCAAGGGTCCTTTCTCTGCACCATGATCCTGAGCCGTCCCCCAGCGGGTGAGCGGGAGGCAGTGGGGTGCGGTAGCGGGGAACCCAGCTCCGAGCCAGGGGGCCTGCACTCAGTGAGTGCAGTTCCCGGCTCTCCGACTGGTCAGCTATGTGGCCGTGGGTGCGTGGCATCCGCTTCCTGCTCTGTAGCAGTCCCTCTCTCAAAGCCGGTGAGGACAAGGGAGAAAATCTCAGAACGGTTTCCTAGTAAGCATTCAGTGAAGGTCATGATGATGATGTTTGGCTCCATGGGAATAGCGGACACCTCAAGCTCACGTCCTTCCGTGTGCTCTTCATAACTTGAGTACCTGTTACGGCGATGTGGTCCCTGCTAGCTTGTGATGGGACGCCACAAGCTTATTGGCCTGGCTGTGCACGTCGTCACACCTGGGAGAGCGGCACGGTCTTTGTTTTTTCCCGTTTTCCAAGTCCCGTTAGATGTCCTCACACATTCAGTTCTCTGGATTCAGTGAAGGAGACGGGGCGGGATATTTCCTTAATTTACCCATGAGAAAATGGGAGAGTAGAGGTTAATGACCTTCTTAAAATCACATAAGCTAATTAGTAAATGAGCAAGAACAAACCATTTTAATTTGGGGCTAGCCAAATAGAAACATTATTATTGTTATTTTTTTAATAATTAGTTATGTACCCTGCCTTGTTCCAAAAAGAGTGGATGTCAGGGCAGGAGTGTATTTAATAATCAAGAAAGTAGAAGATGCACAAGGTGACGTAGAAGAGGAGTAGATTCCCACAGTGATGGCATGTGGGACCTACCACATCTCCGGTGCTGTTCCCCATCTGACTCGGGAGGCGACATGCCAGTCCTGTCCATTCATGTAGGTATTAAAACATCCAGTCTACCTCTTCTTATTCCTATAGAAAAGAAATCCTCAGTATGTTTTTTAGGAAAAAAGACCCCCTAAGACATTCTTGCATTGCAGTCACCTAACGCGTTGCTTTTGTAATCAGCACGCAGGGGCCACACCTCTGTTAGGTCAGGTGCCCCTCGTTTCCCCCTGTAACTGAGAGCAGGTGGGCGGCCCAGGTGGGCAAAGCCTCCGGCGGCTGCTGCTGTACGTGGCCCAGAATCTGTCTGGCCTTCAGCTTCGTGGGTCCTGAAACTGTTCATTTGTGCCTTGAGGGACAACTGGCCCTGGGGACGGAGTCATGCTGGCTGGAATCACAGATGACGTAGATACTAGAAGGTCATTGTATTCATTTTGTAGTAGAGACGGGTCTTTCTAGATGTGCAAGTTTTTTTTCCCGTTTTCCTGAGTAGTCCCTTCTCAAAAACACCAAAGTAGTTTCTGAGTGTGGGATGGTGGGAAACACCAAAGAGATGACGGATCGGGCTGTTCCAGCATTCTCTTATCCAGCTCCTAGGCAAGCCCGAGCGATCGTCCTGCCCCTGGGAAGAGGCCCCCCTCTCTGGCTACCTGCCTATCACTTCCCTTCCAAAATAGCACTCACAGCTCCAGCTGGTGTGGCTCAGTGGCTTGAGGGTTGAACTACAAAGCGAAGGGTCGCTGGTTGGATTCCCAGTCAGGGCCATGCCTGGGTTGCGGGCCAGGTACCCAGTTGGAGGGCATGAGAGAGGCCACCAAACGTAGATGTTTCTCTCCCTTTATTTCTCTCTCCTTTTCCCTCTCTCTAAAAATAAATAAATAAAATCTAAAAAAAAAATAGTTCTCCCCAAAGTTCCTTGATCTCTGGCCCTCTTTTTCCAGACTCTGTAGAAGAGCCCAGCCCTTCCCCAGATGACCGGGAAAGAACAAAGGGCTGAGGCTTCCATTTCCCTTGATGGGTTCTCAACGCTGCTCATTCTAGTCACCCGTAGGCGGTTCCCAGGCTGCAAGGCACAGGCAGCGCGTGCCGACCTTCTCTCTGCAGGTTGCGCCTCCTTAACTCCCGGAAGATCCGGAAGATCCTCCGGGCTCCCTGCTCTGGCCCTGGGCCCTAACAAAGGGGTGCCTGACAGCCAGAGCTGGTGGCTGTGTCCCGTTTGCTGAGTGCCAGCACCGTCCTGAGCACTTTCCCATGTAATTCATTAAACTCTGTCAGCTCCCTGAGACAGGTCCACTTGTGATCCTGTTCCAGAGATGAGGAAACCGAGGCACAGTGGGGAAAGGGTGGCTTCAGGGCAGCAGAAGCAGATTCCCAAGGCCCAACTCTCAAAAGGGAGTTTTCACCCCAGTTCTACCAGGGGGTCTTATTACGTTCTCTCTTTTTTTTTTTTTTTTTTTCAAGTCAGAAAGTCAATTGAGATTATAGATGAATTGAAACGGGAAAAAGTACCCATCTGGGCATGAGAAGAGGGGAGGGGAGGAGGGAGTTGTCCTCAGTCACAGCCTGGCCTGTGGCTCAGGGCCAGAAAGGGCACTGGTACTTGCTGGGGTGGGGGCTTGGGTGCCCTGCTGAGGGTCTGTCTCCCCTGCAGTATTGTCTGACGCCCTGCACGTGGCCGCCAGCCCACCGTCCTCCCTGGGCCAGGGCCTGAGTCTGCGCCTGGGCGAGCCTTTTGAGCTGCGCTGTGCGGCCGCCACCGCGTCCCCGCTGCACACCCACCTGGCGCTGCTGTGGGAGCTGCGGCGCGGCTCCACCTGGCAGAGTGTCCTCGGCCTGAGCCACGAGGGCCGGCTGCGCCCGGGCCCCAGCTACGAGCAGCGCTACCATGGTGGAGACGTGCGCCTGGACACCGTGGGCAGCGACGGCTACCGCCTCTCCGTGTCCCGGGCCCTGGCCACTGACCAGGGCACCTACAGGTGCGTCGTCAGTGAATGGATCGAAGAGCAGGGCAACTGGCAAGAAATCCAAGAAAAAGCCGTGGACGTGGCCACCATGCTGATCCAGCCAACAGGTGAGCTTCTGGAAACTGGATATTTTAGATTTTTATCTCATTTTCTGACCAGGGATGATGTAAGAACTGGGTGGGAGGCCCAGCCCTTTCTGAGATTTCTGCTTCTCTGGTGAGGCCCGGTGTTGGGGCGGGGAGGGAGGTGGGCGGTTGGTAGTCGGGGAGGATAGATTCGTTTTGTGCTTCATGCCTGTAGTTTCGCTTTGCATCCACTGTTCATGTGGATTCGTACCCCCGGGAAGCTGCAGGTTACCCATGATACTAAGACAATGTTTTGACTGAAAGACAAGTCTCTTTAAGTGCCAGAATGAGGCCTGGCCTGGTGTCCAGAGGGGCCTTGGGGTGGAGCCGCCCCACCCTGCTCCCTTCGCTTTATCTTGTTTGGTGTTGCCTGAATCTCCATCTGCCATTACTGGGGATGTGCGGCTGACCCATCTTAACCTCTCCTCTAACTTGACCCTCTAGGCCTGCCTCTCAGGTCTCCTCAGGTGCTCTTTGCCCTTCCAGGTGAGGAGTTCTCTGGGGCGGGGCCTCTTCTTTCCTCTGTGATAACCCCAGGGAGCATCCCTCCAGGCCTGAGGGCACCGCGCCAGACGTTCTTTGTCCCATCCGCTGGGAGCCAGCTCAAAAAACAAAACAGGGAACAAAGCCCCCCAAACACAACTTTCTAATCCAATTAGAGAAGTAATTAAGGAAATACAAAATGCATTTTAGAAAAACAAGTAAGAAAGAAAAATAAGCCATTACTGATTCCGTGTCCCACAGCATCAACAAAGAAACTACCAGATGATCAGCTGTGTCCTGGGCCCTGGGGTTGGAGTTGCTGGGAACATTCCCGGGCCCCACGGAGCATGGGCTTTGGCAGAGACAAAGAGGGAAGAGACCGTCTCGGCCTGATGTGGTTGCTGTGGATGGGTGGACAGATGTGCTGGGTTTTCTGGGAGTCTGACGTTTTTAGATCTCAGAGTTCTTTACTGCCGGAGCAGCTGCCCCCTGTCTGTGAACTGGGAAGACCTTGGCCAAACTCACTTCCTGAGCATAAACAGAAGTGTGTGGTCATTCTGTTGCTCAGATGGGAAGGAAAGCAGCGAACAGTCCACACGGGAGTGTTTGTCCTCCGCAGGCCGCATCGTCCTGAGCGTTGTGCCCTGCATTTCCACCACTGCGCAGGAGCTGGGTCTGGCTGAAGCAGGACTGAGGTTCTTAGTGACGTGGCTGTCACTGTGGTAGGAGGTGCACTTGCCGAGGAGGGGCTGCCCATCGTGGTCAGCCTTGGTTCCACTGGCTGCAGCAGTCACTTCCTAGATGGACTCGGGTCACCTTCCTTTCCCAGCGTGATCTGCCTGGAATCTGTCTTAAGAAACCTCGGCTATTCAGCTTGCATCAAACAACTGTTTTCACAGGCACAAGGGCTAAGATTTGCAGCAGGTTTTCTTGTACGCAGGAATTTCCATGGCAAAGGTGTTTTTTATTTCAAACAAGCCACAGAACCCGTAATACCTCGTTATGACTCGAGCCCTCTGAACGTATTAGGCAGATACTAGCATTTGCCTCTCACCTGAGCCTGGGCTTCGATCACCTTTTTGTGTCCCAAGCTTCTTTGACAGTCTTTTGAAGGCCACAACAGACCTTCCTCAGAATTCACATGGTTTAAGGCATAAAATACATTTATAGGGTGATAAAGGAAAACAAATTTATTGAAGTAGTTATCAAAATATTTTTAGGACAAATTTGCTGTGGAACAATATTGTGCTCCGTCAGTGCCGTTTTAAATAGTAGGACATAGTGGCAGGCGCAACAGCTACTGGAATTTCTAAGGGGCGACGAATGTAAGTGATATTTTAACATATCTGCAACAATTGTAACGTGATGTCAAAACATCTGTGGCTTCTCTTGTGGCAAAATCCCAGGGATAGATAATACTACACTGGTTTGTTGCTTAAGCCTCGTAAATGAGAGGAGATGTGGTATTTCAGGTAGAGGTTAATAAAAATAAAGCCTTTTTTTTTTTCCTCATCCATCCTGGATTCTCCTTGTGGAGGTCAGGATAAGAACCCCCGCACTAGGGTGCTGCTCCTTCTCTTGCCGACCCCTGCACCGTCCACAGTTAGATCCTGGAATAGTCTTATTGCCTTGTTGGGATAAACAGCACAGAGCTACTGAAACCATGGGGCTGTCTTACCTGTGTGACAGTATTCCCCCCCGACCCCCACCCCCTGTTTTGAGTGATCTGGTTGATGCAGATTTCAGGGTCTATTATGGATTCAATTAAGTCTAGTAGGAGAAAGCCTGACCTGACCGAAGGCTTGGCCTGAGGTCCTCCCTTGCAATACGAGGGCTTAGAACTTGTTCTTCAGCCTGCTCCTTCCTGTTTCCCACAAGTGCCTCCCTTGGTCCAAAACGTGTGGAAATGATGGTTGCTGGTATGGCAAGATACTTAGCCGCTTGCTGAGAAAATTACAAAAAGAACTGTCCAGTTGAAAGACATTTCTGCCTCTGACCCCTAAACCTAAGACTCTGCTCGCTCCTCACGGGCAGTCTGCAGCTGTATGTTGACCACTTCTTCACTCACCTGGCTCCCTCCTGAGCCCCCTTCTACCTCCAGCGAATGCTGACCAGCACCCAGGGGCTCTAGCAGTCGTCCAGCGTCTCTGACCACGGTCGTTGTACGTGGGGTGGTTCAACCCACAGCACAGGCTCAGGGCAATGGTTTCCACACTGACTCCTCTCAAAAGACGTCCTCAAGTTACTTTTGACCCCTTTAAAAGGGTCACCCTCAGGAGGAGGAAGACTTTGGAGGGTAGGTGGAGGTGAGAAATTAGACTTTTAAGTTCCTTTTTCTAAATACTACACCTGCCTCATTTTCTGTCTTCATCAAGGTGGATCTTGAACTTGGCCGGAGACACTTGTTTGAAATGTCGTCAGGCTTTGGAAATATTCACGAGAAAGCAGTTTATCGCAGGGGCCGGAGCTTGGGGGCTGGTCATCTCTGAGCCTCTGTCCGACCTGAGCCTTTCCCACACGGCAGCCCAGGCTGGGCGGCTCTTGCCGGGAGAGCAGGATGGCGTCAGCTGAGCAGCTGTTCCCACAGCATTACCACGAGCTGACTGTTTTTCTCCTCTGATTACAGATGTTTGGCTTCTTTTTAAAAGCCCCCTAAATAAAGTACAAGGTCTCCATGTAAAATGCTGTGACAGGGGAATGCTGAGACCAGATCTGCCTCAAGACGGTGGCACCGAGTCCATCGGCGCTTCCTCTAAATATAGTCTACTGTTAGCCCTCTGCACTAATGAGAGAGGGCTGTGGCGTGGACAGCCCCAAAGTCGTTGTTTGGGTTTGAAACTATATGCTTCGCGCTTACCCTTAGGGTGGTATGTGTAATGGAGCGAGTGATGTTCTGAGCACCCCACATTTTGAAGACTTGACTCATACAGTGTATAGTCTGGTTTCAATTTCTCAGTCCTTCTGTTCAGGATTTCCCCCCTTTTTACCCAAAAGATGGTTTCACCCTCACCTCCTACTCTCCCTCCTCCAACCCCCACACCCGGTCCCCAACCCATGATTTGTACCAGTCAGAACTGAACTGTGCTTTCTCTGTAAAATCACCCCCATCTGGTCATGCACATGGAGAAAGTATGATTTTCTTTGTGAAAGCATGAAAGTGATGTTCAGCAGACTTCTCTTCTTCAAACAATAGTATATCAGTTAAAAGCACAGTGCTGGAGGCAGGCAGCCTGGATTTGAATTTCAACTCTGCCACATGTTTGTTACCTGTGTGACCTTGGGCAAGTTACTTAACTTCTCTGTGCTTCCGTTTCCTTATCTGTAAAATAGAGGTAATAATAGTACCTACCTCCTAGGGTTGTTTTATAAATTACTATTTACAAAGCACTCAGAACAGTGCCTGGCATATAGTAAGTGTATATAAGTTTATATGAATTAAAAGGAAATGCGGTGTGTTTCTTGAATTTAGTTAATAAATATTACTCAGGCATTTACAACTGTACAAAGCCTTCTAACTTTAATGCCATAAATAAGAACGGAAAAGGAGATGATCTGAAGGTGGGAGGAAGGGACGATCATTATCCAGACCATCAAGGTGCATTTGTTTTTAATTTTCAAGTTCTGCGAGTGGCCGTGGGCAGGAATGTGTCTGTGGCCGAGGGGAAGGAGCTGGACCTGACCTGCAACATCACAACTGACCGAACGGATGACATCCGGCCCGAGGTGACGTGGTACTTCAGCAGGACGCCTGGCGGCACTGTGCCCGGCCCCCACGTGTTAGCCCGGCTGGACCGAGATTCCCTGGTGCACGGTTCTCCGCATGTCGCTTTGAGTCACGTGGATGCACGCTCCTACCATCTACTGGTTCGAGATGTGAGCAAAGAGAACTCTGGCTACTATTTCTGCCACGTGGCGCTCTGGGCACCGGGACATAACAGGAGCTGGCACAAGGTGGCAGAGGCCATGTCTGCCCCAGCTGGAGTGGATGTGACCTGGCTAGGTGAGTGGTGTGGAGGGCGGCTCTCAGCCCGTCTGGCTCAGCCCTTCCTCAGGGCCATCGGGAGGGGTCAGGGTACAGTGCGGTGCATGTTATTTCGGAGTTCTTGGTGTCAGGACAAGCGTACTTTAGCCTGGATGGATCCCCGGCTAGGGGCGAAAGCTAAACTGGCTGAAATAGAATCTGGCAGGCGAGGGTAATGCTTGGATAATGTGGCCTCAGTTGTCTCAATACATTCATTTACGGGGACAGAGTTTCCTTTTGTTGTCGAGATTTGCAGGGTCCGGCCTTGCTGAATGGCTCTTTGAAACACACGGGTGTGCCAGGGTCCACCGTCGTTCCTCCTTTCCTTTCCTAGACTCCTGGGTGCTCTCTGGCAGAGCTGCTGCTTCTGAAGCCCAGGGCGGAAAGAGAGAGAATTCCTGCAGTTACCGGAACACGCTTTTTTCACCGAGTGCCCTAGAATCCCCAGATGATTTTATTTGCAGATACCAGTTAAATGGAAGGGGCCTCGTGCTTGCCCAGCTGTCCTGGTGGGCTCTCACCCAGGTGTGATTCTCGCTGGAGGAGCCCAGTGCCTGTCACCTGTTGTTCACCTTGCACCTGTTTTTAACAACTTGTCACATAAGTGACGGTCATTGCCATGTCCTTTCTTTTTACCGGTGCTGTCTTCCCCACTCTGATTGCCCTAAATGCATGCCCTGCAAGACTGACTTTTCCTAGTGTCTATTAGTGTCTTATAATTAATTGCAAGTGCACCTAGGCAGGACGGGGTTGAGGGGCGTGTGCCTGGCTTCCCACCTCCATTATCACAAAGATGTGGACAGACCTGCCGGTCAAATTCTGTCCTGTCCCGAGCGGGAGCTCTCTGCTATCCTGCGGCTGTTCTGAGCCCTGTTGGAGGCATTTGGCATGGCTCTGATGATTAGGAGTAAAACATCTTTAAAGGCCAGGAAATGATTTCCTGCCTCATCTGATGCTAAACATCCTCCCGCCATGACCCCCAACTCATACTTGGCTCTTCCTTCCTTCTGCATTGAAATCAGTGGATCTGTTTCTTCCCGAGAAGCCTTTCTTTGGCAAAGATGCAGAGTTCACAAGTGGGGGCAGAGAGGCCAGGGCGAAGATGAGTGGTAAGAGAGTGGTAAGAGGGTGCACCTGGTTCAGAGGGAAACCAGGGAGGGTGTTCATCATCCCTGGTAGCAAAGTGCTTCTTTGATGTCGGGAAAGTGAAAGGAACAGGGTTTATCTGGCTTTTATTCTTGCCGTCTGAACCCCACGCAAGAGACTCGCTCTGAAGTACTGAACTGGAACAATGTTGGCCCCGCCAGAACTCTCCTTAGCAACCTTCAAAATAAAACAGATGTTGTCAGCACCGAGAGATGTTCCATCTCTGGAGCTGAATTTGTCTCTCGTGTTGATCCTTGGAGCACCGTGTGGTGCTGTCAGATCCCAGCGCCGCCGCTCCTGCCCCCTCCCCCTCCAACTCAGAATCACAGCTCAAGAGGTTTCTTTCGAAAGTGCGGCCTTCTCTCCAATTTGAGGGCCTCTTTCAAGTACTCGTGCATTGGTCCAGGCATTGGGGCGGGGTGTGCAGGGACTGGCAGAGAACTGGAGGGGAGCCCTGGGAGGGAGTGGGCTCTCTTAACTGGAAGGGATTTGTTGGCGTCTGTGTTCTCCAAAGTGAGAAGTAGTAAAGAGACCGAACTGTGGGAAAAGGTTCGGCGACTATCCTAAGGATCCAGTTGCTTGTTTTTCTGCAAAGTGCCGGCACCATTGTGGCAAAAGTCACCAGAGTGTGTTTTCCTGGCTGGGGCCGCGGTGCACAGGACCCCACGCCTTGCACGGCGCTTCGTACGTAATGGGCAGTTAATCCATGTTGGCTGGCTGGGTAGATAAACCAGTGCCAGACACATGGGCAGTGTTGAAATGGGTGCACAGGAAACCAGGAATTGCGGAGAAAGCAATGATGTTCACCTTAGACTATTCAGGGGCAGTTGCACCTGAGGAAGCCTACAGGGGGTGAAAGTGGCATAAACCGACGGCATTCTGCTCCTTTCTCCCTCGGGAATCTCCTCCTTCCCGTGCCTGTGACTCACCCCCTTACAGCTGCTTGGGCGCTTGTCAGGAGGCAAGTCCAGTGTGAGGTCAGCAGTGGACTTTCTTTCTCCAGCCTTCCCAGCTGGACTGTCTGCCCAGAAACCCGTGCGCCTGGCCTGATGTTTGGTTCTCTCTAGATACACACCATGTCTGTGTACGGATGTGGGCGCCACACCGTGTGCCGCTGGGGGCCTATCGGAGGGGACCGAGAGGTGCCCCAAAGGGACAGGAAGACATGACCTGCTAAGTACTCTCTGTAATGGAGGTCATCTTATGTTGTGTGACTGTGGGATGTTGTCACAAAGAGTTCTTAAGAAAGTTGGTTTCCTCTTCCAGTGTTACACAAAACTCCCAATTTTGCTACCTGACATATTAAAAATATTAATAATGATGAGCATTTATTGAACACTCGCAGTGTGCCAGGCACCGGGCAAAGGCTTTACACGCGTTAAACAGTTAATCCCCACAGCAGCCTTGTGAGTGAGGCGCTGCCCTATCCCCACCTAGAAACCACTGGTTTGTACTTGGCTTACGATTTTGAGGCTCAGGAATTAGGAAGGACTCAAAGGGCTTCACCTCTGATGCACATGGGACAGCGGGGTGGCTTGGTCTGGGGACCCCCTTCCAGATGGCTTTCTCATACACATGTCACCCTGCTCTCTGTCCCCACATGGTGGCTCATCTTCCAAGCCTTTCCACATGGCTTGGGCTTTTCAGAGCATAGTCTTCTCAGGGCGTCCCCTCCTTACATGGTGGCTGGCTTCCAGGAAGCAGGAAGTGGAAATGCCCAGCCAGCTAAAAGCTACCCCCAGGACTGACACAGTGTTGCTTCCTGTTGGTCAAAGTTTTCACAGAGGAGGCTCAAGTTCAAGGAGGTAGAGAGAGACACCCCATCTCTTCGGTCCCATCGTAGAAGGGCATGTGGCTGTAAGTATTGCTGCAGTCATCTTTGGAAAATAGACTCTGTAACAGCGGTTAATGCCCGTTTTATTTCAAAAGAAATGTTTAGGATGGCTTAGAATAATGGCCCTGGGTCAAGTCTATTCCAAGGGTTGTCATCTTAAGTGGAGTCTGTCTCAAATATGGTTACCTTCTGTGGAAACCTTTTTGGCTTTGGGAGTCAGCTTCACTCCTGGCTCGCAGGGGTGTCCATCCCGTGGCCTGCAGGCAACATGCGGCCCGGGATGGCTATGGATGTGGCCCAACACAAAATCATAAATTTACTTTAAACCCTTTTTCTTGCTTATCAGTTTTCGTTAGTGTTCGTGTAGTTAATGTGTGGCCTGAGACACTCTGCTTCTTCCAGTGTAGCCCAGAGATGCCCAAAGGTTGGACACCCCTGCGGAGCATAGAGTCCTAACAGCCGGGCCCTTCTGGTCCCGACTGGTCTGGGGTTGGTGCTCTCAGAGGATGAGGGGTTGAAGTGGATTGGGATTTTCTCACGTTCTGCTGTGTGGACCAGACAGAGCTCAGGGCAGCGATGTGAGCGGCTCTGGCAAGTCCAAGAGCATTTGTAGCAGCTGGGAGGACCCCGATGATTTTTTTAGAGGGTAAGAAAAAGCCTCTTTTACTTAGGGCTTATGTCCTGTTTTTGAAGGGGAAAAATAAGATTTGTGTTGGCTTGCAAAATGAATCCCAATTCAAAGCAGGAGACGTAAAAATAAAATAAAATAAAATCAAAATCAAAGGATAGATAGTTGGGTTACTGTATTTGAACACTGAATTTGCCTCTAAAATTTTAAAGAGTTAGGCAGAAAGAAATGTGATTCTACAGTTCTCCTCTGATGAAGGAAAAGAAACTCAGAGAGACAAACTTTTTCTTGGCACGGAATTTATCATGTGCTTTTTTATTTAAGGGGCATTGGGTAACATAATGGACAGTGCTTTCAACTGTTCTTTTAAAAAAGGCCCTAAGTGATTGTTTAAATGGATGTTTCTTATATCCACTCTCTGTAAGAGCTGAGGGCATAAATCTGAAGTGTGTGAAGGAGTTTCTGTAAGAAGCTGAGTTACTGTGGAGGACAAATGTTGCTTTGTGTCGATCCAGTTTAGTATATGACTAAAACGATAGAGGATCTGGAGGAATAGCGAGTTAATCTGCATGGTACGCCATCTCTCTCTGCTGTCAGATGTCTTAAATGAGCCTTTGGCACGAGCTGGATACTAATCAGTTCGTGGTTGAGCTCTCTGCCCAAAGTACCAGACTTCCGTGGTGTTAATTGGAGAGGCTTCCACGGGCTTCAGATATAAGAGCAGGAGGAAGCAGAGTTGAGTTCTGCTGTTGGGGCTTAAGAACCTGATTTGCATTCTTCCCCACCAGAGGACCGTCCCCTCTTCCAGCAGTGTGCCAGCCAGGAAGGTAATTATTTTTCTTTAAAAGGAGCTGTTAATCTGCTAAGTACTTGGTAGAGACTTCAGAGTTCTGTGCCGTCTAGAGGAGATGAGAGTTAGATCCGCAGACTTTTACGGGCACCTATTTATTAGCTGTCTGTCCAGGATTGCCTCTGAAGGCAGAAGAACATGTGGGTGAGCATTGGAATCCTGCTTCCCCACCTTCTGGGTGTGCTATCTTGGGTGTGTCACCGAAGGTTTCTAAGCTTTGGTTCTCTTGGTTTCTGTGTTGCCACCCTTCAAGGCCAGGCAGGTTCATGGCATTCGTGCAGACGGAAAAATATTCACGGAGCCGTTGGGATGTCTGGCGTGTCTTTATTCACGGGTGGATGAGCCTCGCATGCTGCAGGCTGTGTGTCTATCTGCACGTCTCATGTCATGGCCCTTGCTCCCCAGCGTGGCACCCATCGTGACACCTGTCCCCATGTGCATCTCTCATCATCATCACCCCCAGCAGGGAGTCCCTACCTGTTTTAAGTGCTAGGAACAAAGCCGGAAAACTGCCAAATCCTTATGTAACATACTAGTTCTGCGCATGCGAGCTCACTTCATGTTACGGGAACAGTTTATCAGGCCCCGTCTCAAGGCTAAGAGAACACTGGTTATCAGGCCCCCCCAAGGCTATGGGAACACCCAGACACCTGGGCGAGGAAGCCAGACTGCCTCTACCTATCCTACAGTTTCCTTTGATAATGCGTGAAAAAGTGCTAAGCACAATGCCTGGTACTTAAGTGCTCAATACATATTCATGGTAGTTGTGATGATTTATTGGTGTTGGAGGGGGGGCAATGTGTCACATACTTTTCCTCACCAAGGTCTTAACCAAGGAAGACCTAGGGACCTGTCTCAGGGCAGGGAGGCACCAGGAGTGTGTGTGTCGGGGAAGCAGCCCCCCCAAGAAGAGGGGACTGAGCTGACCACACCCGGCCCCTTTCCTGCCTCTGGCCCCCAAATCTGATAACTCACTCTCCCTTCTCTGGGAGGAGTGAAGATGGGCAGAGAAAAACCACATGAGCGTTACTTTGTGTAGGGGGGCGTAACTGTCCCTTTCAAGTGATGTTATCTTTATTGCTCTGATATGGCTAAATCCAAGGACAACCTCATCATAACGGTTCTACTGTGGTGGGGTCAAGCCCCCCCCCCCCCGACAAAAAAAGAGCTCCTCATTTATTGCCTCAGTTGAAATGTTAGAGAACATTCCATTGTTCTATACAACCATGAGAGTGGCAACTCTAACAATTAGTCAAGCTGCTCAGCTGCCTCCGAGGTACCTGCCCCGTTCGAGGGGACACAACCTCGTCGGCAGAGACGAGGGCACGCGTCCTGTTTCCTCTCACATGAGCCTGCAGCCTGTTCACTCATCTTCAAAGCGGGTGTCAGAGCGTGGCCCTGTTGTACTCTGTTCGGGATTAGTGCCAGGGCTACCCCGGCTCTCTCGTCCTCTGGGGCGCAGCAGGCTTGGAGAAAGTGTCAACAGCTGGGTGTGGAACGGGGGTGTGCAGTTCGGTCCTGGCGCCACGGCCGTGCCTGGAATTCTGCTCACGCACACCGTGTAAGACGGTAGTTTTCGAACCTCTGGGCTTCGGTGTTTGTTTTTGTTTCCTGTTAGGAAATGCACCTGAGAATAGTGTCTGTCGCCTGAGGTTGTCATGAGCATGAAGCGAGACTTCATGAGGAAAAGCGTGTGGCATGGTTGGTACCGGGCTGATAGAAAGCCCTCGACCAATGCCTGTGGTTGTCATTGTCACCGTCCGATGGGGATAAGGACTCCTTCCTTACAGAATTGTGGAACCGGCAGTTAGGTCGTTGCATACAATAGGCACAGAATATCTGCTTTTACAGATTAGCCAGTGATTTGGATAGCTTTTTATTGCTTTAAAAGTTGTGACCTGGGAGTTTCATGACCCATATGCAGAAACTGTCGTCTTTTCACTGGAGGGGACATTCATGCTTTCGGAGGCCACGGCTTCCCAGGTGGTGTGGACGTGAGCAGAGGCCACCCAGGAAAGCACACTGGGGAGCGGACCCTGGCTTCTCGGAATGTCAGTGACGTCACCCTCAGACAGGCCGCAGTGTTCCGTGACACGGCTCACTCACAAGTGGCTGCAGTTGGAATAGGATTTACCGAGAAATTTACACAGAAGTCGACAGAACCACCAGCTTCAATAATTATCAATAGCTTGCTAGTCTTATTTCATCTCTCTTCCTTCCCCCAGACAGACACACACACACTCTCTCTCTCTCATTTTTTTTTCTTCAGGAAGAATGTAAAGCACATCCCAGACTTCATGTCATTTCGCCATGAAACACTTCACTGTGCCTCTTCAACTGATAAGCATTTTTAAAACATAAGCACCATTGCATTCTTAGCTGATTTCTTGATGAGATCAAGCAGAATGGAGCGATAATCAGTAGTGGAATGCTTCTGCCAAAAATGAGCATTTCTCTGCAGAAATATTACATTTAGTTCAATTCAGCAAGGGTGGTAATATCTTTTATGTCCAAGGCCCTGCATGCACAGCACGCATGGATGAATTCGGTAGGTAGTGCCTGACCCTGCGAAGAAGGTCCCCAAGACATAGAACCAGAGTTCAAGGCTGTGTTCAGATAAGCGTCTTAGAGAGCTGGCAGCCTGGCAGGGGGCGGGTCTCTGAACGCTTGCTGAATACGAAGTGGAGGTGTGAGGCAGGCTAGGGGAGGGCTAGGGGAGTGCTAGGGGAGCATTCGCCGTTAAGGAGGAGAGGCTACGCAGACGAGGTGTGTGCGTGAGGAGCCTTGAAGAGCAGGCACCACCTCTGCACACAGCTCAGTAAAGGAAAATCTCCATCCACGCCCCCAAGCAAGAGAGAAACGAGAGCCATCTCTACTACCGTCCTGACATAAAGGCATCATACCTGCTCTAGGAGTCAGTGCAGGTCTCATTTGACCTACAAGGCTGGTGAACAACTCAAATGACCTTGAAACAGCCTTTAAGTCCCTAGAACCTCCCCCTTTGGAAGCTCAGAAGCCAAGAATCCACTTGGTTTTGTTGGTCTTTGCATTAGGCCTCCTTCGGCAGGGGGCGCTGAGACTCAGTTTCAACAGAAAGCAGGAGAACAATGGTCAGCAAAGCGCTCTTCCTCTCCTGGAACTAGATGCATCGCCCCTGCACTCCCTGTTCTCCACACCTGGGCACATAGATCCCTTTGGGGTTGGAGGGTGGGGTAGAATGGGAGGAGCTGCTCAGTGATGTATTCAGCTCCTTGCTGGGCAGGTGTCCCAGGGGCTGGGTGGGGGGAACAGCGGGAAGGGAGGCAGGAAACCTGGAAGCAGAGGAGATGACTAGGGAATGCTGAGAGGTGTCGCTGAACAGAGTCTCAGAAGGCAGTGGGCCATGGGCTGGACAAACGGGCGAGGCTCGCACTGCAGAGGGCCCCACTTGCCAGGCCGGGCGAGTTTTCTTCCTCCTGAGGGGAGAGGAAGAGCCACCCACAGGAGGTTTGCTGGGGGATGACCCCGGAGCCCTGTCGGCCTGCAGGGTGCGGGTCAGGAGGTTATCACGTTAGTCCTGGCTGGAGGCAGAGGGTGGTGTCCATGCGGTTCTCACTTTTATTCACAAATACAGGGTCTGGCAGAGGTAACGCCTGCTTGGGTGTGGTTGGTAGGGTAATCATGTGGGTGTAATAATTTATAGTTTTAATTTGAGCATTTCACCTAAAATGTCACATGGTGTGCTTGAGTGTGATACTGTTGTTATGTTACGTTGTTGCTATATGCTGGGAAGGCAGTGGGAAGGACGCAGCCCTGGGTTTAAACCTGCCACGTCCAAGCTGGATGGGCACGTGACCAACCTCTTTAAAGCTCCTCCTCCTTGGGTATGAAATGTGAACTGTAAATAGTAGTTTACAAATCCCTGTGTGTGTGCCCATCCTTCAGATGCACATACATCCCAGGCACCAGTCTGAGCATGATATGTATATTTTAACTCAGTCCTCACAGAAGCATCATGAGGTAGTTTTGTCATTACTCCATTTTTGTAGGTGAGAGATCAGAGAGGTGAGGTAACTTCCCCAAAGTTACACAGCAAGCAAATGGCAGAGCCAGGGTTTGAACAGCCTGGCCCCAGAGCCCTGGCTCTTCACCACAGTTCTTTACTGCCTCCCAGTTTGCATTTCAGGCTGACGTGGTAACACGTGGGAAGGGTCTTCACCTCGTGCGCGGAGGAGAGTTGGGGTCCCGTACGTGACAGTCGCTGCTGCTGCTGCTTCGGGAGGACTCTTGATGTGGCAGCAGTCCGGGTCGGTCCTGACAGGACCAAGGGGTGCGGTCTTGCTCTGTGCCAGCCGGTTCAGGTCTGTCCTTTCCACACTGAACGGACCTCGTTACCCCTGTCCGTGCCCCCGCTGCTCTGCCCGACGACGACGTGCTGAGAAAAGGATCTGAAACTGGGATGTGCGGTGATTTGGGACTAGATGCCTTGGCTCATGCATGTGGCAGTATAAATACATTTCGGGGGTATGTGTTCCGCAGTCGGTCGTTGCTAGGGAGGCGGTGTGGTATGTCAGCGCTCCGCCGGGAGGCAGGAACCCCCGGCGGAGCGACTTGCCTGTGAGGTCAGGAGGCAGGGTGACGGTCCTGGAGCCATCCCTATTTCTCTGCAGCGTCCACGTCGTGGCAGGGTGTGCTCCCGTGGGCAGGCAGGGCCACGCTGGCTTCACTTTCTACCGCACAGCGTCCAGCCTCACTTGCACCTAAGTTCTTGTGAAGATGGCATTTGAGGGAATTAGGATTTTGAATTCTTTCCATTTCCTGGCCCAGTGAATCATTCTGGGAGAAGTCACGACGTTACACATTTCATTAGAAGCGTAAATCAGAAAAGAACAGTTCCTTGACCTCAGCAGTTTATAATCTAAATGAGTCATAAATAAAAAAAACAACATTAAATAAAACTACACTCTTTGATGGAGGTGACGGGAGTAAAAGTGGAGCTGGCAAGTGGAAAGTTCTGTTCAGGGAGAGTGAAAAAGGCAACGTGCAGTGAAAGAAAAATGTCACCTTTTCTAAAAGCCTCGCCATTAAAGCAGCACACATTTATTGAGTGCCTACTGCATACGAGGCTGTGCAAGGAGCACAACAGGATCACCGCTCCCCAAGATTACGTGCCCGTCTAATGGAAACACGGAGAAAGACTGTCACACTCTGGGGGCCCCGAGAAGGGGGCACAGAGGAGGTGACACTGAAGAGGGAGCAGAAGCAACCAGGAGGACAGGGCACCACAGACAGGTCACCACAGTGGTGCAAGGCCGTGGTGACTGGAGAACTTGAGGTGATTCGGTGTGATAGGCAGAGGGTGGGGATAGAGGGAAGGAAGCGACGAGAAGGTTCTAATACTGCTTCCTTGGCAAGTCCATATGGAGGAAGGCCTTGGGGTCAGTGTGGAGTTGAGAGCTGGATTAAATTAAGGTCGTGAACCTGAGAAGGAGAGGCTTTTGTACAGGTGAGAAACAACAGGACCGTGACAGAGGCCATGGGGACGCTGGGAGAGCGCTGGCTTTCCTCCCACTCCTGTCAGATGTGTGCCCGACAGAGAAGTTGGGGGACCCTAAGTGAGCCAGGAACTGCAAGGTTGACCATTTACATGGGCGAGTCCCATGTGGCAGTGAAAAGAATGTCGTTTGGGGAGTTTGGGGGCGAGGATGTTTATGGACCATGGAACAGATTGGTGAGACATGACCCAAGGGGATGATGACCCGAGGGCCTTGTGTTTGGGGCGTAGGCGAGCGTGGCAGGAACCCAAGCCACGGTGGGCTTGATTGACCTCGGGCTGTGGAATGTCCTCCGGCATAGGGTTTCTGGCACCTTCCAGGGGGGGTCTGTGGCACTGCTTGGCATTCCAGGGAAAATCTTGGTAGAGTGTGGACACCAAGCTTCTTAGATCCCTCTCAGAAGAGTCTAATCTCTTGGGGAAACTGACCGCAAGCCCCAAGCCTCTGGGAAGATCAAGACTCTAATTGGGGACATTTGGCTTCTGGCGTCAGAAGTGTCCTTGGGGGCAGACTTGTACAAGTTTGGCAATAGCAGCTCTCACAGGGTCCTTCCCATCCAACATACGGACTTTCAACGCTGTCGCGTAGTTGGTGGGATAAGCATTTACTCGTCAGGACAGGAGAACAACTCATCTTGTTCCTTTCGTTAGTTTTTGCTACGTTGCTGTCTGATTTTGTAACCCTGCTCCTCTCTCTCTGGTTCAGCACCAGACTATCAGGTGTACCTGAATGCCTCTAAAGTCCCTGAGTTTTCAGACGACCTCACTGAGCTGGAATGCCGGGTCGTGGACATGAAGAGCACAGAGCCCAGCGTCCGTGTCACGGTGTCCTGGTACTATAGGATGAACCGGCGCAGTGATGACATAGTGACCAGCGAGCTCCTTGCAGTCATGGACGGGGACTGGACGCTGAGGTACGGAGAGAGGAGCAAGCAGCGGGCCCAGGATGGAGACTTTATTTTCTCTAAGGAGCGTACAGACACGTTCAGCTTCCGAATCCAAAGGACTACAGAGGAAGACAGAGGCAATTACTACTGCGTTGTGTCTGCCTGGACCAGACAGCGGAACGACAGCTGGGTGAAGAGCAAGGATGTCTTCTCTAAACCTGTCCACATATTTTGGGCATCCGAAGGTGGGAGCTTTGTTCTTGTTCTTTATTCTTGTTTGGTTTCGGCTTCAGGCATCGCGCTATGTGTTTTCAGATGCGTAGTCGCCCTGCAGGTTGCTGTGTGTGCTAGGAATCCAGGAAACACAAGCTCAGGTGACGACTGCTTTTATCTACAGCACGCTGCCCTTTAAGACGGGGGTGCTGGATGAGGGTAAGTCCTAGCAAGAGAGCTGGGGCTTGGTCGGTGGCAGGTCCTTGTCTTGCAGGCGCTCACGGTGTGCCTGGGGTCAGCCATTGACATGGTTGTGCCACCGGCTGGTTTTAGGCCGGACCTCACACAGGCCGCTGGGAGTGTGTGTCTGTGTCCACGTGTTCCCGCTGGATGCAGGCACATTTGAGGTCCCAGAGAGCGAGTGGAATCCCCAGGCCGTTGCGTTTGCCCCTGAGCTGCCCGTCATCCATTCAGAGAGGTTGTCACCAGGGAGAGGTGGCCAGAAAACAAGGGAAACGATTTTTTGAATGGATCTCCTCCCATGTGCTCAGAGCACTGCCGGCTGTGGAACGTCAGGTTCAAGTCCTCCTTCCTGTACTTGGCTGCCCACAGAGGCTCCCCAGGTCCTCCTTCACTGGCCGGTGATAAGCACCATACAAGCCCCTACAAGCCTCTGTTGATTCACTGACACCTGTTCTGTCATCCCAAACCCCAACCAGGGCCCTTTAGAACTCGGCAACGTCTACTTCCCGAGCCTCATCGCTGAAGGTTCCTTTCTCTTCCTCATTAAACATGATCGACCTCGCTCTCCCCTGAGGACCCTGTGCCCCCAGAATCCTCCTGAGTGGTGGCGCTTTTTCCCCACACCTCTCGTGCAGCCGGGCCTGGCTGGGGACAGCGCCTTCCTTGTCCCTCCCTGCAGCTTCCAGACCATTGTCCCTCCTCCCGAGAACGTCAGCTCCAATCTCTCGTCACCCAGTCCTGCCCTCCTCTCACTGCCGTCACCCGTCGGCTCCCAGGTCCTCGTCATCCGTTCTTTGCAGACATTAACTCCTGTCTCACAGCCACTCTGTCCAGAACCTGTCCTGCTGGCTTCACCCTCCAAGTAGGACGCTGGGTCACACTGTGGCTGCCTGGAGGAGTCACCCAAAGAGATTTTTAAGAAAAACCAAAGTTTGTGTCCAGGGGAGAGTCTGTCTTAATGGGCCCGAGGGTCTGTGCAGTCGGGGCGTTGGAATTTTAAATGCTCCTAAGGTGGGTCTCCTGGGTGGCTGAGGCCGAGAGCCCCGATGCGGGCAAGCCTTTCAGCCTCAGCCCCTGTCCTTCTCTGTGGTCACCGTGCCCTCCATCCTGTTGTTGCTGTTCACGCCCCTGCTCACAGCCCACACTGACCTGTCTCACTTCTGATCAATGAAAGACCCCCACACCCTTCAAATCCAGTCATTCTGCTCTCCGTGCACACTTCTGTCTTTCTAGATCATTCTCTCTAGTACTCCCACGTCAGCTCTTCGACCCACCAGGACGGACAGCGCATTAACCCTACTGCCTTGTGCTGCCCTTCGCTCCCACTGTCTCCACTTCTATCTCACGGAGGGTGGCCATTGCCCAGGGTGGTCCAGTCTATACCTGTTGTCCCGCGGCCTTTTAATAGTTCTGCTTCATTCTTAGATATGTTGGGGGTGGGAGGTCGGATGAGGTAGGAGTCACCCGGCTATGACCTAGCCCAAGTTCCCAGGCACAGTCATGCCCTGGCCATACCCTTAGCTCTGGGGCCTCGCTAAATCCCGGCTGAACCACAGCCCAGTTCAAAGCCGGTCCTCTGCCACCCCGTTCGCTGCATCCGCAGAGCTGAATGTGGTTGGAGGAAAATGTGAGATATTGACTGGCCTCGTTTTAGATCAGATCTGCGATCATTCATGTCAAGAGGGCTCTCAACACTCGCTGGGCGTCATGCTACGTTTCCTTAATCTGTTTTCTTCCCTGCTCTCTAAAATGATTATGCGTATCATCTTATCTGAGGAACTCCTCCCCCAGCCCGAAACAAACAGAAACCGGGGAGAATTCCCACACACCCTCCCCAGTGCTGAGTCCGGTCACGTGGCCTCATGTCCTGACAGAGGCCAGCCCCTCTTACTCTTCGGCGACATGGCTTCCCTCTTATGTCTTCAATATATCTCTTTTCTGGACCTTTCCCTTTGGCTTCTAAACAGGCTGTTGGATCTCCTGTCTTGAGTACTTTTTTCAAGCTAAACTACTGTTGACCTCCCATCCCTTCCGTCTTTCTGTCCCCCACATGCCCTTGCCCACCCGTTGCTTTGTTTATTACTTCACAGTCATCCCCTTCTTCCCCATGGTCTCACTTTATGTGATTTCAGTTCCCTGTGGTCAACTGCGGTCCCAAACTATCAAATGGAAATCCCAGAAATTAGCAATTCGTATGGTTTAAGTTGCACACCATTGTGAGTGGTGTGATGAAATCGAACTCCTTCTCTCTGTCTCCCTCCTGGGACGTGACTCATCTCTGTCCAGCGTCTCACTCTGTGCACACTCCCCGCCCACTAGTCACTTGGTAGCCCGCCTGATTATCAGATCAGCTGTTGTATCGCTGTCCTTGTGTTCGAGCCGCCCTTACTTTACGTCATAGTGGCCCCGACATGCAACCGTGTAATGGTACTGGCCGTTCGGCTGTGCCAGGGAGAAGCCATAAAGTGCTTTCTTTAAGTGAAAAGATAAAAGTTCTTGACTTAATAAGGAAAGAACAAAAATCATAGGCTGAGGTTGCTAAGATCTACAATAAGAACAAATCTATCCATAAAATTGCCTAATTTATAAATTAAACTTTACCCTAGGTATGAATGTGTAGTAAAAAAACAGTGTGTCCAGGGTTCGGTGCTATCCATGGTCTCAGGCATCCAGTGGGGGTCTTGGAGTGTATCCCCGCCCCCGGATAAGGGGGGACTACTGTATAACCAAAGTATTTGATTTCTCTGTACTTGGTGTCTCCAGTTTCTCTCATCCCTTTCTCTCTGGTACCTAATCCAATCGCTTTTGCCTTCTCTGCTTGTGATAGTAACATCATTAGGGATCAACTCAGTGCAAAACCCAGTTGTTCATTGCCTTACTTGACTTAGCAGGATTTTAGCAGGCGCTCAGTCCCTCGTCCTGGAAGTACTTTGGCTGTCCTTGGCTGTGGCACACCCCCCTCTCTGGGCCTTCTTCCAACCTTGTAGCTCTTCCTCTGGGCCTCCTGCTGGTTCCCCTTCATTTTCCTGACCCTGGCCCTCAACTATCCGACTGTCTTAAGACATAGTCCTCGGGCCTTTTGTCTGTTAAACTTCGCTCCCTCGGTGATCTCTTCTAAGCTCATTCAAACTCCACCTACGTTCTAGGGACTCCAACTTTGTATTCCTACCCTGGGCCTCTTTCCAGAGCTCTGGACTCAGCATTGTGCTGGCTTCTTGACTCTTGGTCTTCTCTCACCTTCTCTATTACCACTGTTCTAGTTGTTCAGACAAAAACCTTCATCCTTAATTCCTCATTCTTCAAAGTTGATTTCGAATCTACCCCCTGCTCACACTCTGCCGTCACCAGGCCCCCCCCATCTCCTGCCTGGATAATGCTGCTCGCCTCCCGACTGGTCTCCTTGCTTCTGCCCGTGCACATGGCAGCTAGAACAGTCCCGGTGAAACGTAAGTCAGGGCCCGGAACTCCTGCTCCGAACCTTTAGAGGTTCCCTGTACCGGGCCCTTTCTGTAGCCTTGGATGCCCTATACCAACTGCCCCATTCCCCTCTAACCTCACCTACAGCTCTCCCCACACCCACCCCGCTCCCGCCAGCCCACCTTTCCCATGGGTCCTGCGGTCACCCCGCGTGCCTCTGCCCCACGCTTTCTGCGTGCTGTGCCTCTGCCCAGAACGCTGCCCCCCAGATGGACACGGGCCTTGTTCCCTCACCTCCTCAGGTCCTCGTTCAGATGATTCCTTCTCAGTGAGGCCAACTGTGACCCTCCTCACGCCCCCCACCCAGACCCACGTTCTTTTCTTCTTCTGCTGCTTTGTTTCCTCTTAAACATGTATCACCATCTCACCATCCCATATGTTTTACTTATTTATTTTGTTCCTCTTCCTCCACTCCCATGTGAAGGAAGGCACTTCTGTATGTTTTGTTTACTGTCACATTCCCAGTGCCAAGAACAGGGGAGGCTCTCAGCAAGTACTTGTTTAATTAAGGCGGGGACGGCTGAAGTCACAGGAGAATCAAGATAGAATCGGGGTGGCTCTGTGGGACCTCAGGAACCAGAGATTCTGGAGAGACACCACAACCTGCATGTTCTGCTAGTAGGTTTGGTGCAGCAGCTATTCCCCCCCCAAAAACCCAATGTAAAAATTTCATTGTGTAACTGGATGGGTTATAGAACGAATCATCTCATTAAAGGATAAAGAGAATGTGTTTAATTCCTTTGTTCATCCAGTCAACAAATATTTAAGTAACAGCCAAGTGCCTGACACTGAGCTGCTCTAACATAGATGACTTCTAATGTGTATATGCTTAGGGATTATTATTTTTTTTGACAGAGATGCAGGGAGTAACACACTTAAGACCTAAAGGTAGTGTAGACTCACAGACACTTGCTCAAACTGTTCAAACAGCGTCTCAGTGGAAATGACTAGATCTCCAAGTGCGTGCTCCCATCACTTTAGGAGAAATCTGTTCTGTGGTGTAACCATCGTGTGATTAAAGAGAGAGAGTACATTTCCTCCTTGCCCTGCTCTTCCGTGCAGGCTGGTTAAGCTAAGGGTTCTTCCCCTGCACCCAGCGGGCCCTCAGGGAGGGGGGGCAGGTGACGGCGCCTGCAGCCTGTCTTGCCCAGATCACTGAGTGACTCTCCCGCACATCCTAGGAGGGGGTAGGAACAAG
Source organism: Micronycteris hirsuta (assembly GCA_004026765.1). Taxonomy (NCBI): domain Eukaryota; kingdom Metazoa; phylum Chordata; class Mammalia; order Chiroptera; family Phyllostomidae; genus Micronycteris; species Micronycteris hirsuta. Next base: position 103,308 of record PVJI01004099.1, read on the forward strand.
AAGCTTCCCAGATTCTTTTTTTTAACTCACAATTTTTATTTCTAGATTTTATTTATTTCTTTTTAGAGAGGGGGGAGGGAGAGAGAAAGAGAGGGAGAGAAACAGCGATGTGAGAGAGGAGCATCGATCAGTTGCCTCTTGTATGTGCCCTGACTGAGGACTGAAGCCTCAACCCAGACGTGTGCCCTGACTGGGAATCTAACCGGGGACTTTTTGCTTTGTGAGATGACACACCAACTAAGTGATCCACACTGGCCAGGGCCCAAATTCCTGCTCTGAGTAAAACTTCTCAAGGACTTGAAAAGCCTTAAAACCAAATCTTCGCCCATCAACTCCTTCTTCCCTTACACCCAGTAAATCACTTTAGGCTGCTCTCCTATCCAGTGATGATTTTCTTTCCGAGTTTCCAGATTGTCTGAAGTGCTATTGTGTGACAATTTGCAAATAAATTCCTATTTCCTTGACATTGTTCTTTCAGGTACGTATCCATTGTAAGTTGATCCCATTGGAAATCACCTGTTTCTGCTACTTCGTTGCAGACTCCGTGCTGGTGGTGAAGGCGAGGCAGCCAAAGCCTTTCTTCGCTGCAGGAAATACATTTGAGATGACTTGCAAAGTGTCTTCCAAGAATATTAAGTCCCCACGCTACTCCGTTCTCATCACGGCTGAAAAGCCCGTGGGGGACCTCTCCAGTCCCAACGAAACCAAGTACATCATCTCCCTGGACCAGGATTCTGTGGTGAAGCTGGAGAACTGGACAGATGCCTCCCGCGTGGATGGCGTTGTGTTGGAAAAAGTGCAGGAAGATGAGTTCCGCTATCGAATGTACCAGACTCAGGTGTCGGACGCGGGGCTGTACCGCTGCGTGGTGACAGCCTGGTCCCCAGTCAGGGGCAGCGTGTGGCGAGAAGCAGCCACCAGTCTCTCCAACCCTATCGAGATCGACTTCCAAACCTCAGGTGAGCAGAGAGCCCCGTGCAGTCTTGACTGAGCGAGGAGAGACCCCAGGGTTTTGATTCAATGGCTTTATTTTTTTTTAGCAGCTCTATTGAGATATGATTCGTGTGCCATCCACTGTGCCCATTTAAAGTGTGTAGTTCGAGCCTAGACCCCGGGCTCACTCCTGCTCACAGAGGTGTGCAGCCTTTTTCTCCCCAGGGTGCTGGTTCTCCAACCTGCGTTGTCAGTGACCAACTACAGCCTCACCTGGGAACCTGAAGGAAATGCACGTGCGGGCCGCCCCAGACCGGCCCCAGACCCGCCCCAGACCCGCTGCTCCCCGAGGGAGGGCCTGCACCCGCAGTCTGAGTCGGCGACTGTGGTGCACCCCGGGGTCCAGAACCTCTGCCTGGTGCAGGGTTCTCCACCTGCACACTCTGGAAGTTTTGGCCTGGACTTGTAGTGACCTGTCCTGGGCTTCGAAGGTCGGGTCGCCAGGTTAAATACAGGGTGCCCAGTTCACCTTGGATTTCAGATGGAAGCACTGTTAATCTGATTCAAGTTTAACTGGGAGTCCAGTACTTGATTCGGCCACCCTACCCAAATGTAATTCTTATTTGCTAAAGCGGCAGCCCTGGTTGTAGGGTATGAAGCATCCCTGGCCTCCACCTACCAGTACCAGCGCACAGCCCTGCCCCTCAGTAATGACACTTAAAAATGTCTCCAGTGCCTTCCTCCACCCCAGCCCACCCCCACCCTCTCCCTACACAGACGCACACAAAATAAAGTGTATAATCCATCTCTGGCTGGTGTGGCTCAGTGGATTAAGTGCCTGCCTGCAATCCCAAGGGCCACTGCAGGTTGGATTGCAGGCCAGGTCCCCAGTAGGGGGCGCATGAGAGGCATCACACATTGATATTTCTCCCCCTGTCTTTCTCCCTCCCACCCCTCTCTCTAAAAATAAATAAATAAAACCTTTTTTTAAAAATCTTTTTTTTAAAGTGTATAATGCAATGGCTTTCGGTGTATTCACTGCGTTGTGCAGCCATCACAACAATCAGTTACAGAACATGTTCGTTTTACCCAGAGACACCCCGCACCCTGTAGCGGACATCCTGCAGTCCCCACGCCCAACCCCACAACCCGCTGTCTCCCAGCAACCACTAATTGCGTCCTGTCTCTATAAACTTGCCCAGTCTGGACATTTCACATAAATGGAGTATAACCTGTGGCCTTCCTTTCTGGCTTCTTTCGCTGTAGCGTAGTGTTTCCATGGGCCGTCCATGGGGTGGCAGGGATCAGATCTTCGTTCCTTTTGTGACTGAGCAACAGTTCATCTGGTGGCTATGCCACATTCTGTTCATCCAGTCATTAGCGAATGGCCATGTGAGTGTTTCCAGTTCTTGGCTATTTTGAAAAGTGCGGTGTGAACATTCCTGTACAATTTTTTTGCATGAACATACTACTCTCATTTTAAAAAATAGATAAAGAGCTTTTTCAGCCCAGGCTGGGTGGTTCAGTTGGTTGGAGCATTGTCCCGTACACCAAAAGGTGGCAGGTTCAATCCCAGGTTAGGACGCATGTGAGAGGCAACTGATTGATGCTTCTCTCTCACATCGATGTTTCTCTACCCTTCTCTGTTTCTCTCCGTCTGTCTGTCTGTCTCTCTTCCATCCCCTCTTCCTCTCTCTCTAAAAATAAACATATCCTTGGGTGTGGACTTTTTTTAAAAAAACAGCTGTTTCAGAATCTTTAGGAAACATAGCAGGTGTAAATACAGGCAGGGGGGCGGAGCCTCCAGAGAGGTTGAATGCTTTGCCAAAGTTGGAAGGTGCAGAGATAAGGCCCCGGCTGTATCCAGCCCCTGGGCTTCCCCTCTGACCCGTCCCTAGGACTGAAGGTGATGGGCACCATTTCAGGCCCAACAGGTCAGCGCAATATTTCCATACAGACACTGAGTGTCCCGGCCTCATGCCTGACCTCACTTTTAGACTGGAAGGAGATGTCCTGTCGGTCGGTCAAGCCGCCAGAGCTGTAATGGTGTGGATGGATGTATCTGTCAACCTGGTTTGTTAAGAATGGTTATTAATGGTGTTCATCTTTGGAAATGTTCATGAAAACAAGGGCATTTTTATGTCTATTGTGAATTGATTCTATCTTTGGTAAGTAAAGTGTTTCTATCCTGTAAGGTAGAAAGTTCACCTTTTTTTTTTATGGCATAAATATGTATTTTCCAATAGAAATATTTCGTGTTCATCTGTGTAATTCATTAAGCTTCCCTAACAAATCTGTGTATGGTTGTCTGTGTTAGCAGGTAACTGACATAAAAGTCTTTGATCCCCAATGTTACTTAGAATATCAGCGTAAAGGATCATTATTTGTGAGTTTTAGTATACAGCGTTTTCACTAAATCTGCCTTGGGTTCCAGTTAGAAATTTCTGAATGTATAAATTCGTACTCAGCTATAAAAATTCAGGTATGTATAGTGAAATAATCTTCAGCCACCTTTTTAGTTCTTAGCCTTAAGATTAATAAAGAGTAAACACTGATTTAAGTCCTTAGGTTTGGAAAGAACAGTAGAAGCACACTTCTCTTGTATTGTGTATCTGCTTGTTTGTTCTGTAATACTAGCTTTATTGAGATATAGTTAACATACCTTAACATCCACCCATTTACAGAATGCAACTCAGTGGTTTTAGTATATTTATAGCGTTGTATCTAATTCCAAAATTTACTAATCACTCTAACAAGAAACCGTGTACCCAGCAGTCGTCACTCCCATCTCCCCACCCCCAGCCCCTGACATCCCCTAACTTTCCTGTCTCTGTAGATCTGCCACTTCTGGACGTTTCGTCTGCAGCAAATCATGTATGTGGGCTTTCGTTTCGGGGTACTTTCACCTGGCACACAATCTTTTTAAGCTTCATCCATGTTAGAGCATGTATCAGCACTTCCTTCCTTTGTGTAGGTAAATAATACTCCATTGCACGGATACATCACGTCTTGCTTACCATTTACCCGCTGGTGGACATTTAGGTTGCTTCTCCTTTGAATAACGCTGGCATAAACGAGCCTTCAGGCTTTGTGTAGACATAAGTTTCCGTTTCTTAGGAGTGATCCTGGGTCACACGGTAACTCGGTTGAACTCTGACGAACTGCCAAACTGTTTTCCAGAGCAGCTGCATTCCCACCAGCAAAGTATGAAAGCTCGAATTTCTCCATGTTTTTTTTTTTTAAAGATTTTATTTATTTATTTTTAGAGAGAGGAGAAGGGAGGGAGACAGAGAGGGAGAGAAACAGCAATGTATGGTTGCCTCTCACATGGTCCTCATTGGGGACCTGGCCCACAACCCAGGCATGTGCCCCGACTGGGAATCGAACCGGGACCCTCTGGTTCCCAGCCCGCACTCAATCCACTGAGCTACACCAGCTGGGCCCGAATTTCTCCATGTTTTTGATGATCACCAGCACAGTGAGTGTGAAGTAGTATTTCGCTGTTGTTTTAACTTGTATTTCCCTAATGACTGTTGGTATTGAGCATCTTTTCATGTAGTTAACTGGTCGTAACTCTAGAAAAATGTCTATTCAAATCATTTGCCCATTTTTTAATTGTTATTTTTCTGTTGACTAGTAGAGTTTTTTGTAGTCTAGCTACAAGTTTCTTAACAGACTACCTCTGTAGGTAGTCTTTTCACTTTCTCAAAGGTGTCCCTTGAAACACCCAAGTTTTTAATTTTGACAAAGTCTAATTTTTTTTTAAGATTTTATTTATTTATGTTTAGAGAGAGGGGAAGGAAAGGAGAGAAACATAATGTGTGGTTGCCTTTCATGGGCCCCCTACTGGGGACCTGGCCCACAACCCAGGCATGTGCCCTGACTGGGAATTGAACTGGCGACCCTTCGGTTTGCAGTCCGGCGCTCTATACACTGAGCCACACCAGTCAGGGCCCAGCTTACTTTTTGAGTTAATTTTTTTGTATGTGGTATGAGGAAGGGATTCAGCTTTATTCTTTTGCATGTGAATACCCAGCTGTCCCAGCACCATTTGTTGATCACTCTGTTCTTTCTCCCATTGACTTGTCTTGGCGCTCTTGTCAGGAATGATGTAACCATAAATGTGAGGGCTTATTTCTGGACTCTCAGTTCTCACATTGATTTATAGGTCTGTTTCTACGCTAGTAACACATTGTTTGATTACTGTAGCTTTGTGATAAGTGTTTTTAAAAATTGAGAGAGAGAGAAGAGTGAAAGACAGAGAAAAGAGAGAGAAAGAGAGAGAGAGAGAGAGAGAGAGACATTGATTTGTTGTTCCACTTATTTGTGCATTCATTGGTTGATTCTTGTATGTCCCCTGACCAGGAATTGGAACCTTGGCAAATCGGGATGATGCTCTAACCAACTGAACTACCTGGCCAGGGCCCGTGAGTTTTGAAATTAAGTGTAGGCCTTCCAACTTTGCTCTTTTTAAAGTTGCTTTGGCAATTCTGGGTCTCTTTCGTTTCCATATGTATTTTAGGGCGGCTGGGACTTTGGTAGGGCTTGTATTGAATCTGTAGGTTAACACTGTTGTCTTCCTTTCCATGAACGTGGAAGGTCTTTCCATTCATTTGGGTCTTCTGTAACTTCTGTCACTGGTGTTTTGTAGTTTTCAGTGTACAAATCTAAAACTTCTTTCTTTAAATTTGTCCTAAATATTTTCTGATACTCTTGTGAATGAAATTGGGTTCTTAATTTCCTTTTCAGTCTGTTTGTCGCAAGTCTATAGAAACACAACTGAGTTTTGTATATTTTTCTTGTATTCTGCAACCTTGCCGAACTTATTTTAATAGTATTTTGGCAGATTCCTTGCCATTCTTTTATTTTTTTATTTTATTTAAATTTTTTTTTAAATTTATTGATTTGAGAGAGAGAAAGGGAGAGAAACATTGATTTGTTGTTCCACTTATTTATGCATTCATTGGTTGATTCTTGTGTGTGCCCTGCAAATAAAGATAGCTTTACTTCTTACTCTCCAGATTAAATACCTTGTATTTCTTTTTCTTGCCTAATTTCCCTGGCTAGAACCTCTAGTGCAGTGTTTAATAGTGGTGGCTCAAATGGACATCTTGTCTTGCCCTTGATCTTGGGTGGGGCGGGGGAGCGTGGAATGTTCAGTCTTCCACCATCAAGTGGCTTGGGAGCTGTGCGTGTTCCACAGACGCCCTGTTTTCAGTTGCGGAAGTTTCCTTTCATTCCTGGTTTGCTGGGTGTTTTTATCACAAAGAGGAGTTGGTTGTTTTGAAACGCTTTTCCTGTGTACGTGAAGATTCAGGTGATTATATGTTTTTTTCTCTTTTATTGTATATCTGTTTTATTGTCCGCAGGCATTTATTCCATCTTATGTTTCTTAGTTGATGTTTCTTTAAAACTGTTATGAGGAAGAGGGGAGACATAAAATCTTTTGTATCTCTGGGTAAGGAATGATATTGAATCTATTTCTCAATTCTTTAAGGGTCAGCGTAACAGAAAAAAAATCACTGTAGCTTCCAGGATGAATAGACTGCCTAAGGTTTTTATTTAAATCCCTGGAGTTGTCATGGCCAGTTCACAGTTTAAGAGTCGCTGTCATCAAAACCGGCAGCCAGCACAGTGCCGTAGCCCTGAGTAGCTCCCAGAAAATATTGACTTGATACTGAAGAGCCATCACTTCTTAAAAGTCAACAGTACACCGTCAGACACGCACTCCAAAGAGGTCCTTCCTCGTGTCCACCCAGGGCATTTGCCTCTCGGTAGGACCGTGTTAAAGGTTCTGGTCTGTTAAAAGAATAAAAATAAAGTTTTTCTCCTTCATGGAGAAATGGAAACATATAGTAAGGTAGAAAGAAGGAAAAGAGAACCAGCTATATAAACTTAATTTGCAGTCTCTGTCTTCCTAGAATTTTTCTCTTGTATGTTGTCTTCATAACTTTGAGATCAGACTGTATACACAATTTTACAACCTGCTTTTCCCCCATTTAACATGATGAGATAAACATTTTCCATGTTATAACAAATTCTAGATAAACACCAACTGGAATGACTAAACCTACTAGAATTTGGTTAACCGTCACGCTATTGGTGGACACACAGATGGTCTGCAATTTTGGCTGCAATATTCACAGAAATATTGCTGTTAACAGCCTTCTTTTATGAGCTGGAGTTGGAAGATGGTTTGTGTCAATGTTTGTATTTAAAAGCCAAGCGATGTGTGTACTCGCAGCAGACTTGGAATCTGGGGACCCCTAGTGACTCTGGTGTTCACTTAAATTCTCTGTGCCTTAGTCTGTCATCTTGAAGTTAACCAGACAAACCCCCTCACAAAAACAGCATTACCACAGAAATTGGCCATAATAAAAATATTTATAAGCCCGGGATAATGACCCACGTTAGCACTGAGCTGGTTTCATGGAAGGAAACCCACCGCTGTGCAGAGCGCAATGAAGGCCTTTTCCCGTCCACGTCCGCACGGTGAGCCACGGCACCAACACTGTTGTTCCCGCCTCTGGGGCCACCGGGGAAAATGGGGACTGCGACTTGTGACCTACAAGGTGTTTGGGGTTTTCTTTGGTAACATAAAGAAAAGACAGGGAAATTTGTCCAAATTAGGTAAGCCTCCCCTTGCTGGTTCAAATTAAGTAAATAAAAACCTAAATCCATTATGAGAATCTCCTTATGCTTTGTCTCGTTGTGTTCTATTAGGGGGCCTGGATGCTTTAGGAAAGCCCCTGGATATAGCTCTGTTTTATTATTGTGAGACTTCTAGTCAGGGAAAACAACGTGGTCCCCACTGCTCACCTGCATCCACCGATGGCCACGTGTGGCATGCAGTGCCCCAGTTACGACCTCCGAGCCAGCTCGGAGCGACTGGCTGGCACCGTGGCTGAGAGCCAGGTTCACTGAGGCACGTGATGTCCAGCAGTAGGTGACGTTTCCTTGTCTTCTGTGCTTTTATCCCTTCCCCTGTTTCTTGGGGCTGATGTTTCGTCCTTTTCTCCATCCTGAGAGTTGAATTCCCTCCTGGTTAATCTGGACTCGGCCAAACCGGCCCCAGGCTGTCTAACCTCCCTGGGTTTCCACGTTCTCCAACCACCTTTCCTCTTTCTCTCAGCAAAACACAGATTACTCAGGAGAGCAGTCTGACCGATTCATCCTGCTGGTCATGCTGGAATGAAAAAAAATAAAGCCTTTTTCCATTCTTTGCCTGATTGAGTTGCATGACCTTTTACTCGCTCACCGTCATTTCTTTGAGATGTTTAGAAAGAGAAAAGAACTGTTTTGTTTTGGGTAATCTGATTTAAAAGGTGGTAACACCTATATTCTTATCTTCTAATGAGTTTCAGAATCAGTGTCCAGGGCCTTCTGTCTTTGCTTCCCAGGAAGCTCAACGGAAATCCCATAGTGTTGGCATTCTAGAACCTTCTTTAGGTTTGCCTGTTCCTAGGTATTATGAATTAGGATAAGGTAAATGCTGGGCTGTTTAGGATCAGGCTGCCTTAAAGCTATGGAATGCTGTCCCCGAAAAGTGAGCCTTGAAGGGGTTAAAAAGCAAGTGCCCCCTAGCCCCCGTCTGCCTGAGAAGGAGAGAGGAGCCACAGATGCTTCTCTTGATGTGCTCCGTCTTTATCCCTTTTGTTTTGTTGCTGAAAGCTCGGAGGCAGCCTTCTGCCTTGCAGTGAGAGGTGGTACATGAGTCAGCGTGGCATGGGTAGAACCAGCCTCTGGCCTTTGGAGGAAGGAAAGGGCCCTTTTCTGAACGTGGACTGGGTAGCAAGGGAGTGTTCTGAGGAAGGTGTGCAAGACAAATACTGTCTGGATAGTTTTTTTAAAAGGAATGTCCACGCCGCCCACTTTCCCCAGCAGATCGGCACCGTGCCTTCACGTGCGCCCAGGACACGTGCTGGAAGTGTTACCGTCATTGGCATGTGTGTCTCCTTCCTGGATTTCAGCCTCTTAGCCATGGGGCGGTGTCCCCAGCACCAGCACCAGCACCATGAGGCCGCTCACTCCACCAGGGCCCAAAGCATCCATGGTTCAGTCCCCATCCCTCTCCTCTCCAAGCCACGAGGCCTGGAAGGGAACCACGGGGAACCAGAAACAGCCCCGGCTGTATCTGGGTGGGAGGCTGGGGCGGCCTCCACAGGACAGTGGGCTGGCTTCAGAAAAGCTGCAAAGGAAGAGCCAGAAGCAAAGTAATTCTTTAGGAAGAGTCCTGTTCCGGTTGTAATCTGAAAGTGGAGCGCATTCAGGTGTGCCTAAGCTCGGCCTTTCTCCGTGGAGGAGAAGCGGCCCTAGCACACCTTTTATTTTGTGTTTCTGGTCCCGTTCCAAGGAAAGGGAGACTCGCTTAGATGGCCTCAGCCATCAAGAATGGGACTTAAAAGCGTGAGAGAGAATAACAAGGATCGCTTTCTTCCAGGTCCTGTATTTAATGCCTCCGTGTACTCAGACACTCCGTCAGTCATCCGGGGAGATCTGATCAAACTGTTCTGCATCGTCACTGTCGAAGGAGCAGCCCTGGATCCAGGTACTCCTCCCCACCCGTTCTCCTTCCCCCCAGGGCTTTTTGTAAATGTTTCTGGCATCATCCCTGCTGTGTTTCACAGGTGTGCAAGTCAAGGGTTGGGTTGTCTGTTTATCCCCAAACTGCTTGACTCAGCACTTAGTTCTCAGTAGGTATTCAATAAATATCTGTTGAATGGATGCATCTGTCTGTTAGATGAATTGGAAACGCATCCAGATATTTAATCTGGTTGTCAAGGCGATCAGTGGGCCACTTCGAGGGCTGATGCAAGCTGGTTTGAGACCCAGCGGCAGAGGCAGGCTCCTCACCTTTGTCTTTCATTCACTTAAACGTTCAGGTATTTATTGAGCTCCTC